>CAUYTI010065086.1:0-18445 GCA_963575145.1 Galago senegalensis
GCTGCAACCAAAAAATAGCCGGGCGTTGTGGTGGGCGCCTGTGGTCCCAGCTACTTGGGAGGCGGAGGCAGGAGACTCGCTTGAGCCCAGGAGTTGGAGGTTGCTGTGAGCTGTAATGCCACGGCACTCTACCCAGGGGGATAGCTTGAGGCTCTGTCTCAAAAAAAATAAAAATAAAAATAAATAAAAATAAAAAAGGAGAAATATTTATGGGCATATCATGTAAATATAAAAAGCAGGGTATATACACATGTGATATGATTGCAAGTAAGCAAAGCGTGTGTGCACATGTAAGCAAGGCCTGGAAAGAAATTAATGAAAATGAAAATAGTGGTGTTAGGCTTGTGCAATTATAGGTGCTTTTTAAAAAAAATTTTTTTTTTTTGAGACAGAACCTTAAGCTGTCACCCTGGGTAGAGTGCTGTGACATCACAGCTCACAGCAACTTCCAACTACTGGGCTCAAGCGATTTTCCTGCTTCCACCTCCCAACCAGCTGGGACTATAGGTGCTCGCCACAACGCCTGGCTATTTTTTTTTTTTGGTTGCAGCCCTCATTGTTGTTTGGTGGGCCCAGGCTGGAGATGAACCCGCCAGTTCAGGTGTATGTGGTTGGCGCCTTAGCCACTTGAGCCACAGGCGCTAAGCCTATAGGTGCTTTTTTTATTATAAAAAAGAAGTTACTGCTCATTTTAAAATAATTCAAATAATAAAAAAGATGTGAAGTTGAAAGTATTTCAGCTCTCAAGTAGTAGCTTCTATTACATTTTCTTGTGCCCTTTCCATGAATGAGTTTTTATTTTTTTATTTTTTTTTTTGAGATAGCGTCTCACTATGTTGCTCTTGGTAGAGTGCCCATGCCATCACAGCTCACAGCAACCTCAAACTCTTGGGCTTAAGTGATCTTCTTGCCTCAGCCTCCCAAGTAGATGGGACTACAGGAGCCAGCCACAAGGCCCGGCTAGTTTTTTGTTGCAGTTGTTTAGCTGCCCCGGGCCAGGTTTGAACCTGCCACCTTTGGTGTATGTGGCTGGCACCGTAACAACTGTGCTACAGCCACAGAGCCCATGAATGAGTTTTTAAATGTAAAAAGAACCTTAATGACATGTTTAGTTAAAAACAAAATAAGTCCTTTTCTTCATAATGGCCAGTGCCCATTTCTCTCAGACCATTTGGATTCTTCAATATGATTTTGCTTTGTTTATTGTCATTTTTTATTTTGAAAAATTCAAGCATACAAAACGTTTAGATTATAATGTAATGGTCACACGTAGACCTTCTACCCAGCACAAAAAATAATGTTTAAAATAGAGTTGAGGCCTATGTCCACTGCTGAGCCATTCCACCCCTCTCCTAAATGTGCTGTCCATTATATTTTTCTACTTTTACTTTGTCTCTCTGTCTTTCAAAAATATTTAATATTGTTTTTCAAGTTTTATTTTTTGATCTTTTTTTAGGATCAGGGTCTTGCTATGTTGCCTAGGCTGGTTTCAAACGCCCGACCTCAAGGGATCCTCCCACCTCAGCTTCCTAAAGTGCTGGGATTACAGACATGAGCTACTGTGCCCAGCATTGCTTTGTCTGTTTTTTTTTTTGAGACAGAGTCTTACCCCGTGGTAGAGTGCCATGGTGTCACAGCTCTCAGCAACCTCAAACTCCTGTGCTTAAGTGATTCTCTTGCCTCAGCCTCCCAAGTAGCTGGGAATATAGGTGCACACCACAATGCCTGGCTATTTTTTATTAGCCTGTAGTCCCAGCTACTTGGAAGGCTGAGGCAAGAGAATCGCTTAAGCCCAAGAGTTTGAGGTTGCCGTGAGCTGTGATGCCACAGCACTTTACTGAGGGCGATAAAGTGAGACTCTGTCTCAAAAAAAAAGAGTCTTGGTTCAGTGCCCCATAGCACAGTGGGTAGAGCACTGGCCATATACACCGAAGCTGGCAGGTTTGAACCCGGCCTAGGCCAGCTAAAAAACAATGACAACTGCAACAGAAAAATACCTGAGTGTTGGGGTAGGCACCTGTAGTCCCAGCTACTTGGGAAGTTGAGGCAAGAGAATCACTAAAATAAAAGTACAAAAAAATAAAAAGTCTTATATTTGAAGTATTATAATGTAACTTGAAGGTAAACAATATAAGTTAAAGATGCTGGGGTGGTGCCTGTGGCTCAAAGGAGTAGGACGCCGGCCCCATATGCCGGAGGTGGTGGGTTCAAACCCAGTCCGGGCCCAAAACTGCAAATAACAATAATAATAATAATATTAAAGATGCAAACTATAAACCTTAAAGCAACCACTAACATAGCACAACAAATAGTTCTTGCTCATAAGTCAACAAAGGAGGTAAAAATGGAATAATGAAAAATACCTGATTAATTTTTTTAAATGTTAAAACAAGAGGGAAAAATGAATAAAAAAATAGATGGACAAAGTCCCAAAGTTGCAGATGCTGGCATGGATGTGGAGAGTGGGGAACACTGTTACACTGCTGGTGGGACTGCAAACTAATACAGCCTCTGTGGAAAGAAATATGGAGAATCCTCAAAGAGCTAAAACGAGAGCTTCCATTTGATCCTGCAATCCCACTACCAGGCATCTACTCAAACGAAAAAGACATTCTGTCATAAAGACATTTGCACTAGATTATTTATCGCAGCTCAGTTTACAATTGACAAGATGTGGAAACAACTTAAATGCCCATCAACCCAGGAATGCATTAACCAACTGTAGTGTGTGTATACCATGGAATACCATTTAGCCATAAAAAGGATAGAGACTTTACATCTTTTGTATAAACTTGGATGGAGGTGAAACACATTCTCCTTAGGAAAGTATCACAAGAATGGAAAGTATCTCAATACTAATATGAAGGCAGTAGATGATCTAATACATGTCCACATAAGAGAAAAATTCAATTCAATTCAAGTTGGTGGGAGGGGGAACAAGAGAGGAGGGAGAGGAGGAGGGGAGGGGATTGGTGTGCTCACTCTTAATGGGCTCCGTATGAGGGTGTGTGGCATACTTTTTAGTAGGGGACACACTACAAGAGGAACTCTACCTAACAAATGCAAATACTGTCACTTAGTTGTTTGTACCTCACATTAACCTGAAATTAAAAAAAGAGAGAGAGAGAGATGGGAAAAAATAGAAAACATACAGCAAGATGGTAGATTAACAATTTTAATAATCACAATAAATGTAAATGGGCTCGATATCCAAATTAAAGCAGAGATTGTCTTATTGGATTTAAAAAAAAGCAATACGCAATTCTACTTTTCTACAAAAAACCCACTCTAAGTATAAAAACACAAATAGGTTAAAAGTGAAAGGGTGTAAGAGCTATGCCATGCTAACATTAGTCAAAACTGAAGTGGTTATAGTCATGCCAGGCCAAGTAGACTTCAGAGCAAAGAGTATCACTAGAGATAAGGAGGATAATTTCATAATGATGAAGGGGTCAGCTCATGAAGATGACACAATAATCCTAATCACTTATGCACCTCATAGTACAGCCTCAAAATACATGAAGCAAAACCTCATAGCACTGCAAGAAGTTACAGACCATTCCACAGTTATTGAGATTTTATTTGTTTTTTGTTTTTATTTTTTTGAGACAGAGCCTCATTATTTTACCCTCAGTAGAGTGCCATGGCGTCACATATCATAGCAACCTCAAAATCTTGGGCTGAAGTGATTCTCTTGCTTCAGCCTCCCAAGTAACTGGGACTACAGGCACCTGCTACAATGCCCAGCTATTTTTTGTTGCTGTTGTCATTGTTGTTTGGCAGGTCAGGGGCCAGGTTTGAACCTGCCACCCTTGTTATATGTGGCTGGCACTATAACCACTGTGCTACAGGCACCAAGCCAGTTATTGAGATTTAAAAACCTCTCTCTCATTAACCAATAGAACACAAAGATAGGCTAGTGCCCACATGTGCTAGGGCTGGTGGGTTTGAACCTGGTCCAGGCCTGCTAAACAACAATGACAACAACAATAACAAAAAATAGCTGGGTGTTGTGGTGGGTGCCTGTAAGTCCCAGGTACATGGGAGGCTGAGGCAAGAGAATTGCTTAAGCCCAAGATTTTGAGGTTGCTCTGGGCTGTGATGCCAGGGCAGTCTATGGAGGAAGACATAGTGAGATTCCGTCTCAAAGAAAAGAAAAGAGCACAAAGAAAGAAAACGAGACCAAGTGCTTTATTTCAATTGGAATGGAAAGTGCAGAAAAAGATCCAAAGAAGACGATTTAACTATCCTGAAGGGCCATATAAAAGGCTGAAACATGAACAACAGAGAAGATAGATACCTCTGGAGGCCAAGGAAAGGACGTGTTTAGTAAACATGAAGCTCCTATAAAGAATCATAATCAGATCAAATGATTTCCAGTACCCACAGTTTCAGTTATCCTTTTTATTTTTGTATAAACAACATACACATTTATGCCACAGGAGTATTGTTGCTCTTTAATCACATAGAACTGGTCCGGACCAGAATCCTCTGAATTTTACAAAGGCAAGTGGAGAGAACAGTCTATGACAGAGAGGAGACCTGCTTTTAAGTCCAGTTCTGGTTGCTTTTCTGATAACTCCAAGCATGGAAGGCTGAGCCATAAGGAAAGGATGTAAGCCACGATAAATTAGAACTGTGGTGCCAACCTTTTGACAGGTTTCATGGAAGATAATTTTTCCACGGACCAGGGTTCTGGGGATGTTTTGGGGATAACTTAAGAGCATTCCCATTTCCATGGCAGATCATCAGGCATTAGATTCTCATAAGAACCCCAACCTAGATCCTTCACATGTGTGGTTTATAGTAGGGTTTGTGCTCCTATGAGAATCTAATGCCGTTTATCTGACAAGAGGCAGAGATCAGGTGGTGATGCAAGTGATGGGGAGTGGCTGTAAACATAGAGGAGGCTTTGCCTGCCTGCTGCTCACCTCCTGCTGTGTGGCCAGGTTCCTAACAGGCCATGGATATGGCCAGAGCCTGGGGGCTGGGAAGCACAGAAGTAGGGGATAGTGAAGCATGAACACAGCTGCCTGGCGCCTGTGGCTCAGTGAGTAGGGCGCCCACCCCATATACCAAGGTGGCAGTTTCAAACCCAGCCCTGGCCAGACTGCAACCAAAAGATAGCCAGGTGTTGTGGTGGGCGCCTGTGGTCCCAGCTACTCAGGAGGCTGAGGCAAGAGAATCGCCTAAGCCCAAGAGTTGGAGGTTGCTGTGAGCTGTGACGCCATGGCACTTTACCAAGGGTGACAAAGTGAGACTCTGTCTCTAAAAAATAAAAATAAAAATAAACCCAGCTACTGAGGAGATGATCCATCTGTTTACCCATTATCCATTCATAATCCCTCCATTTATCCATTCATCCAACATTCACCATCATCTATCATCACTCATTCATTTAAATAATTATCATTAACACCTTGGTGAGGACGCTTAATTTGTGACTCCCTGACTCTTAGTCCTATTCAGGACTTTCCTTCTCTTCTCTTTTCCTTGTCTTCCTTAGTTATTTACTTATTTAGAGACAGTCTTGTTCTGTCACTCAGGCCGGAGTGCAGTGGTCCCATCATGGCTCACTGCAGCCTCAAACTTGTGGCTTCAAGCCATCCTCCCAAAGTGCTGGGATCATAGTCAGTCACCTCGCCTAGCCCCTCTTCTTTCTTTTCTTTCTTTCTTTCTTTCTTTCTTTCTTTCTTTCTTTCTTTCTTTCTTTCTTTCTTTCTTTCTTTCTTTCTTGTCTCACTATGTTACCCTCACTAGAGTGCCATGGCATCACAGCTCACTGCAACCTCAAACTCTTGGGCTTAAGCAATTCTCTTGCTTTAGCCTCCCAAGTAGCTGGGACTACAAGTACCTGCCACAACACCTGGCTATTTTTTTGTTGTAGTTGTCATTGTTTAGCTGGCCTGCGCCGGGTTCAAACCCATCAGCTACAGTGTATACGGCCAGTGCCCTAACTACTGAGCTACAGGCACCGAGCCCAGCCTCTGTTCTTACAAAGACATAAATCATACTGAATTAAGAGCCCACTGTACTCCAGGATAACATCATTCTTAATTACGTTTGCAATGATCCTATTTGCAGATTAGGTCACATTCTAAGGTACTGGAGTTTAGGACTTTAACATATGTTTTTTGGGGCACAATTCAATACATACAGTCAGGAAAGTAATTTCATGTTAATGTTACTAAGCTGACTAAAGATTCACAAGAAACACAAATCATTTCTGGGTCACATGGGATGTTTCCAGAGAGGCCACATGGAACCACTGTGACTCAGAATAGGTCTTTTGGGATTCAAGAAAAAAAAATTTATTTGCAGAATCTTTATCATCTTCTATTCTCATTGGTCAAAGTTCACCCATGGGGCTTTAATTCACCCATATTTTTAGATGGTGTTCCTGCCTCCTCTGGACAGGCAGCAGGGAGGCCGGGTCCCACGCCCCATGGCAAAGCACTTCATGGGGTCAGAAAGCATCAGTCAGTGCCAGAGCCTCAGTGGACCCAGATCCAGGGCTCAGACACAGAACCAGGAAGGGGCAGGGTAAACCAGGAGCCTGTTGAGAGGTTGTTCCTGGGGCCAGCCTGCCTTGCAATGGCCTCTAGGTCCCAAATCAAGCCTTCCTTCAAATGGTTTATGCTCTTACCTTCTCTTAACATCTCTGTCATAAACTGCAGAGAATTTTCAGGGTTTGAAGGCAGTCTCTGAAAAATTTAACTACCCCTGCAAATATTGGCAATGATATGGAATATAACCCCCTAGTACTGATTCAGTCAGATTACTGTTATCTTTTGCAACGGAGCATGTGCCATGGGCCAGTCATCCTGCAAGGCCCTGGGAACACTGCGGATAAAGAGAGGTGCCTTCAAGGAGCTTGTGGTTTTGCAAAAGGGAGAGAGACAATAAACAAGCTGTTACATGCAGTTATAATAGGGCCCTGATCAGATAAATACTGGGAGCTATAGATCTAAATTTGCCTATTTTGCTGTTTATATTTTCCCTCTTTTCAAAAAAAAATTTTTTTTTTTGGAGATAAAGTCTCATATTGTTGCCCTGGATAGAGTGCCATGGTTTCATCATAGCTCACAGCAACTTCAGACTCTTGAGCTCAAGCAACCCTCTGGCCTCAGCCTCCCAAGTAGCTGGGACTACATTTGCCCACAACAACATGGGCTACTTTTTCTGTTTTTAGTAGAGACAGGGTTGTGCTCTTGCTCAGGCTGGTCTCGAACTCCTGAACTCAAGCAATGCCTTGGCTTTCTGGAGTGCTAGGATTACAGGCATGAGCCACCATGCTTGGCCTTCCCTCGTTTCAATTTTAAAATATTAAGAACATTTGGAAAATACAGAGAAGTTCAGGGGCAGCGCAGGACGCTATATAGCCCATTTATTATCAAGCAGAGAGGAGCTACACTGAGGAAAGGGGAATTTTGTTGGTGGAAAGGGAGATTGATAGTAGATAACTTTGGCCTTAGTCTGGTAGCTTAGGGGCATCCTAAATTCAGGGAAACTCATCACAGCACGGAACACTGGCACTCTTGTGCATCCTCATCTCTTAGAGAGCTTCTTAAAAATGATATAGTCCTGGGCCTACCCTCAGAGATCCAATTCCAAATGTGGCCGAGAACAGGGGCCAAGAACATTGCAGCTTTCAGTACATTTCTGCTGAATGAAGAATGCATGAATGAATTCTAAGGCAGGTAATCCAAGGATGGCATTTTGATCTAGAGAGAAGGACAGGAGGAGGATTTTTCCATCTCAGAAATATTTCTAGGGGCATCCTGTACTTGGGAAAGGAGAAGGAAACTCTGTTCCTACCTTGTCCCTTAGGTCACCTGGGTCTACTCCTGCTAACACCCAGAGTTCAGGCTGGAAGTGTGCACACTCTAGTTCAGCTCTGTCTGGCTTGGGAACCTAACCATCATTTATAACATTATTTCTATTATTTCTATTGGAAACTAATTGAGATTCAAAGGTTAATTCAAGAAATGAACTTTTAGAATAACATCTTTTGGTGAGTTGAGAACTGCAGAATGGAAAAGGGAAGGACAACATATAAAGTGTCAGGAAAAAATAACTTGAATGTAAAAGACTTCATACTGGGTGACTCCATTTATATGAAATATCCAGAAAGGGCAAATCTGAAGATTCAGAAAGCAAATCAGTGGTGGCCTCAGGTGCATCAATTGCAAATAGGATATCTCTTTGGGGATGGGGTATAAATGTTCTAAAACCGACCGTGGTGAAGGTTATCAAACTCTAGTAATTAAAAAAAAATGGGTACACTTAAAATGGGTGGATTTTATATCCTACAAATCACACCTCATTAAACTTATTTTTTAAAAAGTGATGAGCGACTCTCAAAATTACCCAACAATGCTCCCTTCCGTTTGTGAAGCACTTTAGATGACAGCCTATCACGTTTCATTCTCATTATCCCACGTAACTTCGCAACGTCCTCTTGAGCAGATATTGTAATTATTCTCATTTTGTATTGGAGGAAACTGAGCCTCAGAGTCGCAAAGTGACTTGAGTGGAAGGTTTTCAGTCCTTTGCACGATTCCTTCACCTACTAAACCTTAGGCCTGTGAATGCCTTTCACCTGGTATGATAGACTGAGGATTAGAAGCAGGATCCAGCCACCTGGTTTTTGGTCTGTTCATCTGTCTTGTCTGTGAGCTCATCTTCCCTCTGGTCATCCACTTTGCTGGCTCTGCATGCTTGGTAGAGGCTCTGGGAGAAGCCCCCCCACCCCCAGAAGCTGCTTTAGCCCACCTGGTGGGGGTTAATCCCTAATTGGAAACAGTCCTGGGAGTAGGTTTGGAAGCATGGGTTGAGGCCAGGTTAATGAGTTTGAGCCATATTCTGTAGGCCAATAGTTTCCATCCTCAAAATCATATATGTTTAAGGTTTTAAAAACATATAGGCCAGGGGTGGAGGCCAGTTCCATGGAATCAGAGTCTATGGGGGTGGGAGTGGAGCGTGAAGCAGAGTGGGGCCTGGGCATTTAAATTTTAACAGTTCGTTCTGATGCCCGGCAGGGTTGAAATTCTCACTGTGGGCAGAGAGTGGGTAGTTATGGAGGGGAGTGACAACACTGTTTAGGAAGATTAATTGGGCACTTGTGCACTTGTGGGAGGGAGAGCGGGGAGAGGAAGAAAACTGAAAGCAGGAAAATAGTCTAGGAATGAGCTGTGTTGAGGCCCAAAACTGGCTGGTGATGGGAACAGGATGAAGGGGGTGCACGGAGGACAGTGCAAAGGGCTGTGTGACACTGGTGTGTGAGGGAGGAGCAGGGAGTGAGGGAGAAATGACCAAAAGTCAATAGTTTTTAGCAAAACCCACTAAAGCAAATATTTTCTTTACTTTCTCTGGTCATCACTTCTTTATTTGGGAGCGTGAAACTGCAGCAATGCATTCCGTGTTTCCTTTATTGACACTACGTCTCCATGGGAAATAAGGTCAGGGCTTTCCAACCTGGGCTACATGCAGCAGTGTGCCCACAGGGGTGCAAAAGCCACAGGAAAAACACGGTGTCTCTTTCTACAGTAGTGTTTGGCAAACTTTCACTGGAAAGAAACAGATACATTATTTAGACTTTGTAGGCTATATGGTTTCTGCAGCAACTAGTCAACTTTGCTGTCATAGCACAAGAGCAGCCACGATAATATCTAAGTGACTGAGAGTGGCTGTGTTTCAACATTTTATTTGCAAAGATAGGTGCTAAGCTAGATTTAGGACATGGGCCATGCTTTCCTGATTTAAAGCACAAGTGTTCCTGGAAGATTTGGGGGAAACATGATTTTTGCAGTCCACGCGTTTACGAGGTCTTTAATTTCTAGGGTCACCTTCTCTCTAACCAGGACTCTTCTATAAATGCAAGTTGTGCAATGCACAAAGGCATCTAAGGCACTGAAACCAGCCTGGCAACAGGTGCAGTCCTGGAGAGAGTGGTGTATTTTGTAATTCATTGCTCAGAAGAGCCCCTTCATTTTGTAATTCATTGCTCAAAGAGCCCCTTTGCACAAAGGTGTCACACATACAAGGGACGGCCTTGATATATTCCACACTCTTCTGACCTGGCTCCAGTAGGTCAAGTTGTCTCCCTCTCCAGTACTTTTCAGGGTCCTGGGGACAGTTTCTGTTTTCCAGGTATTGTTTAGCTTGTCAGGTGATGGCTTTCTGCCTCTTCACTGGACACCACTGGCCACCTGGGACTCCTCCCAGGCCACACCCCCAGTCCACTTACTCACAAGGGTAGACTCAGACCTCTCTCTTATTGTAAGTACTTCTCAGACAAGACCTGGCTGAGGCTTGGGGCACACATAAGAGAGTTACAGCTCAAAAACAGAAACCTTAACACCAGACATCAGCCATCACTGTCCCCATGTATCCTGGCTGAAGCCAGCCTCTTAGGTTATTATTTGGTCACAACATCAGCTCAGAAACACTTGAATTTGGATGCCTACCTGCTTCAGACTTGGCTTCCAAAGTAGAAGCCTCACATCTGATGACCCAAAGGGCTTACCAACCTTAGAACCTTCTGCTAAATAAATGGAGGCTTTACTGGAAGTAAATTGCCTAATTGCATACATTTGGAGATCAAAACATGAAACTTGGAAGATATTTTGCATTTTCTCCTAGTCGCTTTAAGCAATGGCCCAGGGCTTCTGGATGCAAAGCCACTGGGTTCTGTCATTACAGGTACTTAAGTGGAAAACACCGAGAAGCCCTGAGTTAAATACTTTCCTCTTACTTAGCACAGAGGCACAGGTCTCTCAGAATCTGCATATCTGGTATCAAACATCATTGCCTGTGGCCAGTTGAAGCGAACTGTCTTCCTCTTTTCAAAACTCCATCCTCATTCTCCTACTGACGATTTCGCTCGCTGCTATGTGGCTGTGAGGGGTGAGGCTGCTCCTTGCTCCATCGCTGGACGTTGGTTTGCCTGAAGGTGTAAGACCTTACTTTCTCTTGGAAATTCTGGAGCCTCCACACCTAACATCTGGTTTGTTCATTCAGACCTTAGATATCCCAGACTCAGAGCCTGCCACGCACCTGTACACAGCAGTGGCTGCTCTGCCTTTCTCAGGAAGGGGAGCAACAGGGACATCTCGCCTCAGGCCCTGTCCCTCTCCACAACCCTGACCTCAGCACTCCCCTGGTCCCTGATTTGTCTGTTTGTGACAATGCTCTCAGTGGCTTTGAGATTTTCCAACCGAATGCTTCCTTGTGTGTTTTTGTTGTTGTTCTGAGACAGTCTCACTCTGCTGTTGGCCAGGCCAGAGTGTTAGGTGTCAGCCTAGCTTACAGCAACCTCAAACTCCTGGGTTCAAGTGAACCCTCTGCTTTAGCCTCCCACGTAGCTGGGACTATGGTTCCTGCCCCAATGCCTGGCTAATTTTTTTCTGTTTTTAATAGAGATGGGGTCTTGCTCTTGCTCAGGCTGGTCTTGAACTCCTGAGCTCAAGAGATCCTTCTGCCTCAGCCTCCCAGAGGGCTAGGATTAAGAGGTGTGAGCCACTGCACCCGGCCTGAATGCTGCCTTGTTAATGTGAAGTGAGAATCAGAGCATTTCAGTTAAAAAAAAAAAATGTAAAAAACAAACAAACAAGCAAACACACACCTCCCCCAAACCACACAGGGCTGGATGTGGTGGCTCAGGGCTACAATCCCAGCACTTTGGGGCAAGGTGGGAAGATCACTTGAGGCCAGGAGTTGGAGATCAGTCTGGGCAATATAATAAGACCCATCTCTACCAAAAAAAAAAAAAAATTAGCCAGGCCTGGTGGCTCTCACCATAGTCCCAACTACTCAGGGGCTGAGGATCGAAGTGAGCTGAGAAAGTACTACTGCAGGGCAGCCTGGGTGACAGAGAAGACCCTCTCTCTAAAAAACAAAAACACAGAACAGATCAGATTTTGGCATCAAAGGAGGAGGTTTCAGGTGGAGAGGGCATCTAGTTCTTCTGAATTCTACCTTGGGGTTGGTCTCTCATTGGGTGGAGAAGTGTCTCTGGGCCCAGGGGGGCTGAGGTGGGTTGGCACTGACAGGCAGGGCTAAATACAAAGGCAGATTGCCCTTAAATCATGGCAATTGGAGTCCTTGTCCTGGACTCTGCTTTTCAGGACCCACTGCTCAGGCCCTTCTCTGTCTGGGGTGCTCCCCACAGAGTGAGAACAAGTGGCCAGTGGGCACCAAGGACAAGGGATACCTTCCAGACCAGGCTGTGGGTAGCTGAGGTTCTGGAATTCTCTGCCAAAATGACCCCAAGCCTTTTTCCTGGGCCTTTGATGATCTCTTCCCCAAATGCATTCTCCCAAAGGAAGGCAGTGCATCTGATGTCCTTGAAGTGACCAAGGGATAGCTGTTGAAAGCACATGGTGAAGCCTGGGAGAGGTGTTTGCACACATGCAAGCAAGGCCCTCTGTAGTAAGAAAAGAACCATGAACTGTGGGCAAGGGCGCTCCCATTTAGACTCTTGCCCCAGTTCCTGCAAATGTTAAGGGTGGGCCTGACAATGGAGGAACAGATGGGAAATACCTGGAGAAAATGCAAGAATCAGGAAACCAACACATTTACCAGAGCTCCTGTTTTGATGGGGCAAGAGGAGTCCTCAAAGCCATTGCTCTTATAAATCTGGACATAAAGCTTAGTTTTTAATTTTAAAAATCAGATAAAATAGATAATTACAGTAACAGGTGCATTCATTTAAGCGGTGGTAATAGATCCCTATGTTATTATGAGGATAAAATGAAAACGTGTGCAGTATTTGGTGGAGGGAAGCCATCATCACGTGTTGATATGGCTGTTCTCTTCCTATTTTCCTCCAGGTAGTCCCTGCAATAACGTTCAGGGCTTTACTTTTTCTTCCATTTGTTTTGCACTGTCTGGGGGGATATAGTTAATAAAACCCATGCTAAGATGTTTTTAAATGTCAAGTTAAGACAAGTTAATAATTGCTCTCCCACAGTATAAGAGAAAACTGTAGTTCAGGATCATAAGCAATTGTTTTTCTCCTTTTTGGAGCTGCCAAAATCCCCTCAGGGGTGTGTACCAGGTTAAGTGTGAGGACAAGCTTAGAATCCAAATGACATCATTGTCATGGCCAAGCCAGCCCCCTGCTAGGGCATCTATCTACTTTGATGTGATTTAATCCCAATCTTGTTTGAAAAGAAAGGAAGGGGTGAAAATCCATGCTGAGGTAGGGTGCCAGCCACCTACACCCAAGCTGGTGGGTTTGAACCCACCGGGGCCAGCTAAACAACAATGACAACTGCAATAAAAAAATGGCCAGGCACTGTGGCGGGTGCCTGTAGACCCCGCTACTGGGGAGGCTGAGGCAAGAGAATCGCTTAAGCCCAAGCGTTGGAGGTTGCTGTGAGCTGTGATGCCACAACACTACCGAGGGCAACATAGTGAGACTGTCTCAAAATAAATAAATAAAAATAAAAAATAAATGAAAGAAGAAAATCCATGCTGAGGAGCCAGGCAATCTGCCTAAATATGAAAACACACTACCCAGGGATAGGCTTCTGATGCCCCTGAAGCTGTAAGGGGCATGACTTGTGCTAGAAATCACGGTTATCATCTCTTATACTCATATAGCTCTTTCTTGTTTGCAGAAGACTGCCACCCACATGATTTCCCACCATCCATGGAGATAGAGCTGTGCTTATCCACACGGGGCACCCAGAGACGAAACCCTCAGCATTTCCCAAACTCCTATTTTGAGAGGGTTTGGAGAGAATGATATCGGCCTTGTGGGTTGGACAGAGCACTGTGTAGGTAGACCATCAGTGGCCCCTGGGAATCAACCATGCCACCCTCCACGAGATCCCTAACAAGTGTGGACGCCAAGGATGCTTTCAGGGAAGTGAAGTCTGGCCAGTCCTCAGCCCCCACTCCTGGACCCTGTGTACACACAGCCTTTTCCATCAAGACCTGGCTAGTGGATTTGCCTCTCCTCTGTTTGCCCTGGAGGAACAGTGGCTCCTCACACAAGTGGACATCAGGAGACTTGTGGTTTGAGCCACAGCTATCTGAATAGGAAGTCTGGAATGTAGATCTGGTTAGACCAAGCAGCCCTGGGCACCAAGAACTTGGAACCAGGCTCTTGATATCATCATTCTGAGAAATGGGGAAAGTGCCCCTGGTCACTTTCTGCTCAGCAGCATGTGCAGCTCCGGCTGGGGAAATGCTAGAAGAAAAATGACCCTCTGGAAGGCCTCTGGGGCAGCAACGACCCCTGCCATGTAGCAGATCTGGGGAACCAAGGCTGGGTGTTTTCTCGAAGGGCAACACACCCTTCCCTTTGACACTCACTAGGCCTACTTTGCAGAGCTGAGCTAGAGAAAATGTTAGCAAAGAAGAAAAAAGCTACCTGCACACTACAGCGTAACTTTTAACTGTAAAAAGACGGGAAATAGCCCAACTATCCCACAACAGGGGACACTAAAGGAAATTATACTCAGATGAAAATTATAATGAGGAAAAGCCATTTAACAAAAGGAAATGCTTATAACAATGCTCAGGAGAAGATAACGTTTATTATGACTGTGCTGTAAAAATCCCATAAATGCATGGATAGGGATGTGGAAGGTAACACAGAGAAAGGAAAATCGCTACTTATTAGGGTGTTATTTTTCTAGAATGTTGTCGATGTGATAAAAATCTTCTAGAGCAGCGTTCTCAACCTCTGGGTCATGACCCACAGGAACTGTATTGAAGGGTCACGGCATTCGGAAGGTTGAGAGTCACTGTTGTAGAGGAAATGCTACTCTTCCTTCAAGAAAGACTCCTGATTCACCTCGTTCCTACCTGGTCTGTGGCCCTTATTACATTATGCCTTGGGTGAATTCCTTGGGTACTAGTTTCAACCCCTACTGGACCATGAACTCTTCAAAGGCAATGACTATGTATACTTTTCTTTGGCCCAAGCACATTGTACTTGCCTGGGACATAGACAACGTCCAACAAATATTTATTAAGTGAATTAATTCCCACGAAGATTACAATATGCTTAAAAATAAAACTCCATAGATTCTCTCCACTCTTTTATCTGCTGGCAAAAAGCACTCAGATAAGTAGATACCTAAATCATCTTTAAAGGCTTCCTGGGAAAGGAAGTCCATATTAAGAAACTAGCATTTTTATATCTGGAGCAAAGCATAGATGCGGCAATGCAGGCAACATTTGGAAATTGGCTGAGGCTCCTGGGACTTATTTACCTTTGTCCCTTAAAGCGACAAGAGGTTTAGAAATTGAAGCCATGCTAAGGTTTGCCCCTGGGGACCAAATGGATGCAGCCAGAAGGACAACTATGCATTGCTCCTACTGTTGTTGCCTAAGTCCAGGTCTGTCTTTTTTTTAGAGACAGAGTCTTACTTTATTGCCCTCGGTAGAGTGCTGTGGTGTCACAGCTCACAGCAACCTCCAGCTCCTGGGCTTAGGTGATTCTCTTGCCTCAGCCGTCCGAGTAGCTGGGACTACAGGCGCCCACCACAATGCCCGGCTATTTTTTGGTTGTAGTTTGGCCGGGCCAGATTCAAACCCGCCACCCTTGGTATATGGGGCTGGTGCCCTACTCACTGAGCCACAGGTGCTGCCCTTGGGTCTGTCTTTTAGGAGCTTAAATGTCAGGGCTGGTGAGACATGAAATGTGGAAACATGGCACAATCTTATGTCTCCCAGAGAGGATAGTGAGAACCCAAAGCTGAACTCTTTTGAAGTACTGAGCCCTTATTGCATACCAGGCACCCTACTTACATCAACTTATGCTCCCATTTTACAGATAAAACCTTGAAGTTCAGAGAGATTATGTGGCTCACCCAAGGTCAGATAATTTTTTTATTTTTTGACAAGGTAGGTCAGGACCCCCAAAGCAACCAGAGGCTCTTAAGCATCCCTACCCAGCATGCCTTTCAACTGATCATCAACAGGTCCACTGAGCTGCATTTCCAGGATCCCAAAGTCTCAGGGCTTCCTTTTCCTCTCCCTTCATTCTTGCACACACAGATATCACCCTTTTCCATAGCCTGCCACCCAGACTATTTTCACTAAGCTTACCTCTTTTTTTCTTGTGTTTTCAGCCTGGGTCACTGAACCAATAATTTTATTCCACACTCTTTGGATCCACTGTGGCCATCAGCTTTTTCCTCCTCAGGAAAATCACGTGCTCGCTTATATCCACAACATTTCCTGGGGCCTGAATGTACTCATATTAACGATTTCTAGGATATGTTTTCTTTTACCAAGTATAGTCTCATAGAGAGACTCTAAGGTTTGAGGATTGCTATGGCTTAAACATGTCATCTCCAAAATTCAGGCGCTGCCAGTGTGACAGTATTCAGAGATGGAGTCTTTAAGAGGTGATTAGACCATGAAGGCTTTGCCTTAATGAACAGGATTAGGTGCTCTTGTAAAAGCGCTTGATGGAGGGAGTTCACCCCATTTGCCCTTCTCCTTCCACCATGTGAGAATAGTGTTCCTCTCCCTCAGTAGATGCAGCATCCAAGGTGCCATATAGGAAGCAGAGGCTGAACCCCCTCCAGACAAAGAACCTGCCTTGGTGTCTTGACCTTGGACTTCCCAGCCTCTAGAACTGTGAGAATTAAAGGTCTGTTTCTTACAGATTACCCATTCTGTAGTATGTTGTTATGGCAGTACAAATGGGCTGAAAGAGGGATTAAAACAGCAATTGTTCCAGAACAGTTTCTTCCAAACTTATGCTAATTATTTTTATTGAAAGCAAAGCTGTTTTACAAATTGTACTTTAAAAAAATTTGGTATGTTCTTACTCTTGCTGTGGCCCTTTACGCCTCTTTCTTCCATGCATTTTGTCTGATGCCAAACTGATTCTTTTTGATCTCTCATGTAACAATAAATAACATCTAATTAATACCCAGCTACACTCAGGCAGAGGCAGAAACCATTCCTTCTGCTGTTCTATAATAGCTGCCCTCCCCATTTGCTCACTTATGTTCCTCTTCACTTTATTTTGGTGCCCTTCAAATTGCCTTCCTAAAACACACAATTCCACACCAACTAAACATTCGTTTAGACAATACATGGTGTTCAGTGAGGCCCAAACTACAAAATCCCACCCCGCCTCACCATCCAGGGCTTACACAGTTAAACCTTAAGTGGGAGCAGATGCTCCTTGCTGAGAACTCAATTTCTAGGCCTATGTTTCATTATTCCCTAAAATAGTAGATTTTTTTTCTCTTTTATTCATTCATTTAAAAAAAGAACATTGTCTAGGTTTAAATAGAATTTGAACTTCTGCATTTAGAAGTGGGGGATAGTTTGGAGATAGATGTCTTTTCTTTTTCTTAACCAACTGAAGGATGGGCTGTCATTTGTCTTCCCAACAGAGAGCACCAGAGATCCTTTCATTAGAAACTGACTACTGCATGTCCCAGGGAGCCTAACTATAAATCTTTGTTCTTTTAGGAGGCCCATGGTTCCGCCTGAGGCCAGGCTGGCACCATGGAAGTCCACAGTGGGAAAGAACCACCCACCAACTCCCCTGGGTGGCATGTCCAGGCAGTGCTTTATTTAGCTGAGTCCACACAGAGATGCTACAGTTCAGTCCAGGGATATGATTATATAGTTTGGATGCCATGTAGTCTCACATACCGACTGTGAATCCCAGCTCACACCAAATTGGCTGTGCCCTGCCTCAGTTTCCCTTTTTCTCAAATTGGAAGCACAAACAGCAAAAAGATGAACAGAGGTATAACAGAGAAGCTATCCTGGGCCCTAAATCCTTTTTTAAAGAGATGTGAGCCTTTACTATAACTATACAAATCCAAGGTCTTAAGTGTGTTTGGACTGAAATCAGCTTTGAAGTCAGGCAAGAACTCAAGCTCTATTATCTTTTTTTACCTTGAAGATCCAGAGGTATACAGAGATATCCAAAGAAAGTGACTAGCCTGGGAGACCCAAGGAGAAGGAAGAGAAGTGCTTACTTTCATTTTATACTTAGCCCTGATTGAAGAAAAGGTGACTCAGTATATCCCAAGAAGGAAGGGTCCACTCAACTTTTAGTGTTTCCCAGGTGTTTCTTTTGAAGTGGGCACCTGAGGGATAGGCTCAAGAGAAGGCTCTCTATCTAATGTAGGTCTCTACCTATAGTCAGGAGACAATGCTTGTCAGGGCATTCTGATTCTTAAAATATTGACCTTGCATAGACACCCAAATTTAACACAATACTACATCTCCTTGCATTAGACACATCAATACCCACACCGTGCAGGCTCATTCAGAAATTACATTCTTGGCTTGGCGCCTATAGCTCAGCCGGCTAAGGCGCCAGCCACATACACCTAAGGTGGCAGGTTCGAATCCCCAGCCCGGACCCGCCAAACAACAATGACGGCTGCAACCAAAAAATAGCCAGGCGTTGTGGCGGGCGCCTGTGGTCCCAGCTACTTGGGAGGCA
>CAUYTI010065087.1:0-12507 GCA_963575145.1 Galago senegalensis
GTGCTGGTTTTATATACAATTTGAAATATTTTCATCAAACTGGTTAACATAGCCTTCATGGCATTTTCTTAGTTATTGTGTTAAGACATTTATATTCTACATTTAGTAAATTTCACATGTACCCTTATAAGATGCTCTGTAGGTGTGTTCCCACCAATTACCCTCCCTCCACCTGACCTCCTCCCTCCCCTCCCCTCCCTTTCCCCTTACCCCATATTCTTAGGCTATAATTGGATTATTAATTTAATCATAGCTATAAATTAGTTTCATAGTAGGACTGAGTACATTGGATACTTTTTCTTCCATTCTTGAGATACTTTGTACAATTTTTTTTAAAGAAACTCTAAAATAATTGTTAATCAGTTTGATTTAAGCATTTCACATTGTATATTAAATCATCACCTTGTGCCCCATAAATGTGTACAGTTATGATTTAATAACAAAAATAAATTTTAAAAAATAAATAATTTAAAAATAATTGAAAGAAATTACCTAAACAGAAATGTCTTAAAGGCAAATTTTAATCATTTCTAAGGCTGATAGAAATGTTCTCAAAGCTATAAAAAGAAATTTCATAATTGGCATTTCCATGGCACAGTAAGACTACCAAGAATTTAAACTCACTGGTACCATCATTTACTTCTTCAAATCACATTTGTTAAACATCTCCTTGCAACTATATTCACTGCTAAGATTTCTGTAGAGGAAGGAAACAGGCATAGTGAACACTTGAGGGGACATTGTTTATCGAAGTGCATAAACAAAGGGGAAGGTCCTGGAAAAAGGGCTAGTTCAGACCAAGAGTAATTATTATAATTGGTAGTAATAATTTGCATTCCTCAGTCATCAGATTATTCGCAGATTTTCCTGCTGGATAATTGAATGTAATGGAAATGGCAGCCAAGGTTGTGAGCATATCTAGTGCCCAGAGAAGCACAAAAGATTTAGATAGCCTTGGCACGAGTCCTTGCTTCTGTACAAGGTAGGATGTTGAGCAGAAACTGGCCTCACAGCAGAGTAAAGAAAGCTGAGAAATCAAATGAGTACATAATACAAACAAAATTAAAGAAAAAATTAACATGAATGTGTAGTTTGAGTAATTTAATAAGAGAAAGATACTGAGACACAAAAGTACTTTTTTATTGTTTACTACAATAGAGAATGTGCAGTCTGTAAAATTCACCTAAGTTTTATTTCACAGGGTTAAGAATATCAATAAATTTCATACTTGAAAAAACAAAACATGGATTCCTTTTAAAATTATGTATTACATCTAAATATTTTCCTTTGTTTTCTGTATTTATAAATGATACTTTATTTTGAAGGGAAGAACCCTTCAAAAGGTGAGCTTAGTTTTCTATTCGTAGTTTTTACCTTCTAATGGTGATTAACTGCATTCAGTTAGAATGGTTTTAAGCAATAAAGAAAATAATTGTAATTGTGTAAGTAAATTCAGAAAAGACTAGGGTAGACATGTAATTGATGAGCTGATGAACTCAGGATGGTGGTAGTCGGTAAGTTAATATATGGAAAGAACCCATCATGCTCTTCTACAAAAGACCCCTGCATACGTCTCTAAGAAGTAGAATTGTACTTATTTATTTATTAATGTTTAGATTCTAAACATGTAGCCCACTCTAACATCAATTGTATTTCTACAGAATTTCTGAAGATGGCAGCATAAGAGCTAGACTTAGACTAATTCTGGAGAGTAAGTTTATGAAACAGAAAGTTATTCCATTTGTCCAGAATGTGAGGTTGATGAAAAAATATGTGCTATCAGGGAGAAAAACAGGTAACAGCTAAGCACCAGAAGATAATAGCAATATTGAGGTTTGATGTAAATTTAGGAAACAGTGAAGATCCCCTGGAATCATCTGAGAAAATAAGTGACATGATAGATCAGTATTTATAAATTTAATATAGCATTTTTTGTAAGACGAATTGGGAACAAAAGATTTTTAAGACAGAAAATAATTTAGAAGGTTATTAAAATATGCCAAGAGAGATGATAGAAGCTTTAAATAAGATAATAAAGAATGTGAGTGAATAAGAATTAAATTATATTTAAAAAGAATAAAATTATAAGAAAGTTGCACAATTAACATGTCCTGTTATTATTGCCATCAGAAAACATGTAGGGTGCCTATTACAGAAATACAATGAAATAGATGTGCATAGGTAAATTAGGTTCTTCTCTTCATATTTAATATACACTAAAAAAAACACAGACCTAGAGTTTTTCAAAAAATTATAAATACACGCTAAGAGTAACTTTTTTCTTGTATTATTTATTCATTGATAGACATATTGTCTTATTTATTCATTGATAAATAGATTGATCTTAAAATGGAAAGAAATTAAGAGAAGGAAAGTAACAAGAGGCCTTTTGGTTATGCCAAAGATAATTAACTAAAGATATTATAGGAAGCTACCTTAGTACAGGTTTTGTTTGGTTTTCAGTTGACTTCCATTGAATGCCTGTAAACCCAGCACTCTGGGAGGCCAAAGGAGGTGGGTTGCTAGAGCTCAGGAGTTCAAGACCAGGCTGAGCAAGAGTGAGAGACCCCGTCTCTATTAAAAATGGTCAATGTTCCAACCTCTACTTTGTTTAAGGGTTTTTTGGTAATTTTTTTTGACTTTTGAGATGACTAGAACTTGATTAAATCTAATCTCTAAAAGAAAGTAATAATAAAATTGCATTTTATTCATTTGGCATGCAATTCCCTTCAGAAGTTCTTTCCTGTTTTGACTTCAGAGTAATGTTTGTGAAATAATTTAGTGACTAAAAGAAAGTCAAGTAAAATTTATATCACCATCGCTCAGGTAAACTGCATGATCCAAAGAACATATACAGCAAAATGCATATTTTTAGAAATAGATTCATTTACAAACTCTTGAAATGGAGAAAATTAGGGAATTATATAAAAATATAGTGTGCAGATTGGTAAAGACTGAACCAAACTCTTTCTTCACAAAGGTTGGGAGAAGTTTGGTTTTAAGAATCACCAATATCTTCGGCCTTGTGGGACAGAGGTTGGCAGGATGACACTAGGAACTGATTAATCCTTTGTTGTTGGAGGAACTGCTCTAGGAGGCCCTAATTTTTATTCATAGATTCATACGTAGTCCTTTCAGGGAAGTCCTGAATACAGTGAGAGTAAATCAAGTATGGATGTTTCAGACAGAGAAGAAAGTGTTCTGCTTAGTAATGTCATTTGTGTATTCTTAGGAGAATATAACCCATAGAAATTATGTTAGATATACTCCTCCTAAATCTCAAAAGTCTATATTTAAGCAGGCTCACGCCTGAAATACTATGTTTTGAGAAAATATGCATATTCTTGTCCATACATTGTAGGATATTGGGAATGCAGATAGGATAATTGCTGGAAGGAGGGAAGATACAATCCTGAGTTTATTCCCTCCCCTTACAGAGTGAATAGAATGTATTTGATGAAGTAAAATATAGATTACAATGCTCTTGCCCCATACATGTGTTACTTAAAATGGAACAATTGAGAGTTTGGGGATTGTTATCCTAACACTACCATGTGGGAGCCGTGGTAGGGGATCACATACTGGAGAAGATGTGGTCTGGGAAAGTCCTCTGACAAGCACTGAAAAGGTTTTCCAGGGAAGGACTATGGTGGGGTTTAGATAGGGCAAGGGGGCAACTTAATCTTTTTCCAGTGGCTGTTAGGAAATAGGGTGACAGTTTAGTCAATTCTCTAAGGCAAGTAGATATCTGAAAGACATTTGCATTAAGAAAGAACTACCATCTGCCAGATGTCTTTGTGAGACCAAGAGGCACAGTGAGGGAACATGAGGTGAAGCTGAGGAACCTAGTCCCTAAAATGAACCATCGCCAAGTAGCAGTTATGGGACACTCAGTTACTGCTTATATATTCCCAGAGGCTCCAGCCCAGTCCCCCTGCAGGCAGTCTGGAACCTGATCTTAGTTTTGTTGTGAAGAAGCAGGAAAGTCTGTGCCAACTATTTGAAAAAGTGTCCAAAGAGAGCATCTCTGCCATGCCACTCCTATGCCTGAGCCGGGCACACAGAAGAGCGTTTTTCTGAGAGTCGTTGTTAATGGAGGCAGCCTTGCTTGTAAGAAGGTAAGAATGAAACTAAAGTACCTGTACTGAAGCAAAACACTAGAAATCTCTCGAAAAAAACCTTAAGAACGATTTAAAGAGACATAATTTCTACCAATCAGCCCAATGATAATTTGAATATCAAAAGTAAGTGCACTGTATTTTGTATTCAGGCTCAGGGGATCCAAGTTACATATGTTGCACCAAAGAAGCAGTTTAATGTAAAATTTACAAACACTATACTAACACAGAAATATCAAATTTACATCTTTTCTACCAAAATATTAAAAATTGTTGTCATAGGTTGCATTATTTAAGTATTAAGTTTTGCGCTTCCCATTAAAGAAAATAAAAAAAGACTAAAATGTACTGAAATCAGAAAGACAAAGCAGTGGCTAAGTTAGGGTTTACAGAAAGGGTGTTTAGATAATATAGGTAAAACTCTATTTTAAACTTAAAAGTGTCATATAAATATAAGATGGCCCTATTATTTTTAATTGAAATTTTAAAATGTTATACTCAACAATATATTGTGTCATGCTTTACATCTGTCCTGTCACATCTATAATTTAGAAATCTTTCTACACCATAAAAATGTAGATCTTCAGCCTTTTAAACAAGTTTTAAATGGAAAGTAGTGCAGGAGAAAAGGGTAAAATCATTTTCAAAAACCACAGAAGCTTCTCCTTATACAAGCACCAAAGGTACATCATTGGAAAGCTTCTCACTGAGGGAATTATTCAGACTAACGCTGGACACACCACAGTACAGGACAACGCAAGCCTCCAACACATCTGAACAGAATTATCAAGATGATTGTTCAAAATACGTTCCCCCTTCATTTATAAATTATAAATCTGCCTTGTTAGTCAAAAATAAAACATATTTTCTTCTCTCAGAACATGGGTTTTAAGCTTTCTAAAAATCAACAATGATTTGGCGTTGTCATTTTAAGGTACTTAGTAGAACCTAAAAGCACAGTTAAGAAAAACTGATGCACTGTCCCGTGCTTCACGGCTCAATTTCTACTTCTCTAGCTTATCCTGTTTAAAAATATACACAGTATATTGCACATAAGAAGTAAGACATGGTCTTATCAGGAAAAGAAAAAAGGATTTAGGCTGAAAATTGATGGACTCTGAGATATCCTAGCAGGGGCAGCTGCCCGTAGCACACAGATTGTCAGCAGATCTACTCTCAGTGGGAGAAGGTACAGCCCGTTACCACTGTGGCCACCGATGCTTCATTGCCCTTTTCGTGTTTTATTTTACTGGTTTTATTTTAAAGCAATCATTACACAGACTCAAAAGAAAATTATAGAGACCACAGACTGATATTTAAATTCAAATAAAGGAAAATAAAATTATCAGTATGCTACAAGAAGTTCCATGTCCCCAAGAGACAGAAAATATCATTATTGAGTATTTAGTGTTCACCTTTACATTTTACATATGTTATTTCATTGAATCGTCAGAATAACCCTAAAGGATAGATAGGGTCATTCAGATTTAGCAAATGAAAAAATGGGCTCAGAAAAGAAATTTGCTCCAAAGGAAACAACTGCTTGAACCATGTGCTATTTTTCCATGATGGCAGAACCATTATTCTGGAGGATAAGCCATCATGAATCAGATAAACATCACCAAAAAAAAAGCCCCTTTAAATGAACTGTAGGGCATGACCAAGCTAGATTATTTTGGTTTGTGAATATTTCTGACAGCCGACTTGTGAGGAACATGAGCTGATACAATAGATTTTTCCCCTTTCCACAGATGTACACTGAACTAAATTTTTAAGAAAACAGGCACAAAGCTATGTGATTGATTTTTGCACTTGTGCCAAACTAGTGGAAATGATAATCATGAATTTCAAGTTAAGTTTCTTGATCTCCTTCTATACGGCAATTAATTTCAGCCTTTGGATTGACGGCCCCTTTGTGATGACTACCGTGGTTTGTGTCCAGCTCTGATAAGTCTAGTGTCCTCTGGTTGGTAATATCTGTCTGGTCACTAACATATCTATTTGGTGCCCTACAGATACCCTGGGAAATGCATGACTCCCAAATTCAACTCTTATCTCTATCAAAAATATTTTTCTTCTGAATTCCCTGTATTATAACACATCACTGTGACCCCTTCACAAATCCTATATATCCAACCCCAATTCCTCCCTCTCCCTCACCCCTACTGATCTCACATCCAGTGCTCAAGTTCAGCAGGTTTTTCCACTGGGATATTCTTTCTTTTTTTTTTTTTCTATATTTCTATGTAAAACTACAAAATATCCTCTGGGATAGTCTTCCTTTTTTCCTGCATTTTTATTGATACAAAATAGTTTTACATATTTGAATACATGTGATATTTTGATACATTCATATAATATGTAATAATCAAGTTAAAGTATTGGGTTGTCCATCACCTCAAATGTTTATCTTCTCTTCATGTTGTGAATATTACACTTCTCTTCTAGATATTTTTAAATAGACAATAAATTATTGTTAACTATAATTTTCCTACTGTACTAGTGAATACTCAAGTTTATTCCTTCTGGCCAAGCGCCATGGCTCACGCTGTAATCCTATCACTCTGGGAAGCTGAGGCAGGTGGACTGATTGAGCTCAGGAGTTCAAGAGTAGCCTGAGCAAGAGCAACACCCACCTCCATGAGATGTATTGTTCTGGCTCCCACCTATGAATGAGAACATGTGAGATTTGTCTTTCTGTGCCTGGCTTTTTCCACATAACAACCTCCAGTTCCACCCAGGTTGCTGCAAATGACAGAAATCCATTCTTCTTGTGGCTGAATAATATTCCACTGTGTACACATGACACGTATTCTTTATCCATTCATACTGATGGGCACCCAGGTTAATTGTGTAACTTGACTATTATGAATAGTGCTACAATAAACACGGAGATGCAGGTTATCTGATATAATGATTTCCTTCTTTTAAATATATACTTAGCAATGGGATTACTGAATCATATAGTAGTCCTATGTTTATTTTTTTGAGGAATCCCCACCTTGTTGTCCGTAATGGTATACTACTTTCTATTCCCACCAACCAAACCCAAATGTTCTTATCTGCCCTCCCATACTTACCCTGGAGGTATATGTGCACATTATTATTTGTCTATACAATATGGGCTTCCCTGTGTGTCTATACCATGTTATTGCTCTTTTATCTTTCCTTCTATTACACAAGTGATCATTTTAAAACATTATTTTGATTGTAATGTTTCCCTGCTCTACAGCATTTAATGCCTCTTTATAGCATTACAAATAGAAGCTTAATGACTTAACGGAAAGTACATGGGCCTTCATCTCAGTCTGCTCCTTGACTCCCATCTTTGTACTTACCTCCCATCACTCTGTTTGCCTCCTAATTTTCAGTATGTTTTCTTATCACAAAGTCCTATCTTTATATTTCTAGTGTACTAGTGATGAGAAATGAATAGAAATGGCCCAAATTTTGCACTGTTAGCAATAACAACATGATTTAAGATAACCTTATACAAATAGCAATATTTCATTTTTTTCCCATGTATGACTGACTATTTTTTTCTTTGCTTGAGGGGAAGCAATAGTTTTACTGCTACAAGGGGTATCAAGTTATCTTACAGAGCTTAGAGATCCCTTAATGATTTATGATAGAGTTAAATAATATGAATATCTTCTAAATTATTTGCTAATAATCACTAATCATAGAGTTCAGTTTTAAATATTTATCTGGTTACTTAATTCTCCTTGTTTAAAAAAAATCCAATTTCTAATTATCTGCAATGTGATTGCAAATGATAATCAAACAAAGCTGTAAGATGTCAAGACTGCAATAAATATTGTCAAGATCATAGAAATGTTATATTTGCATCAGATGTGATACCACATGATCTTGAATTTTTCAGCCTGAAAATATTTAACAGCTATTGTTATGCAGAATTGTTTTACCAAGCCTAAAAACCTAGAAGATATTTTCACTACAAATAGAAGTACTAATCTCTCTATAAATTGGTTAATATATAAAATCCAATTAATCTGCATATGGTATAAAATTATAAGAAATATTTTGGAAGATGAAATCTACAATGGACTAGTAAAGTAAAATAAACTTAGAATATTAAAGCAAGATATCACAGTTTCTTAATGCTTAATGGAGATAAATCATTCTATCCCACAAATTCTTTACTGTTGGCAATATGGAGAAGAGTATTTGGTGCTCAGAACTATAATTCTACTCCATAGAACAATTCTTAACCATTTTCTCTAGTAACACATCAAATAAGCTGACCTAGTCCTATGCTATGAAGCATCATTAAGTTGGAAAAACCTTCCAGAATTTTTTCTTTGTTCACAGCTTTTGGTCATTACCAAATAATCGATCTGATTTAGCTGACTCTTCCACAGACTCTCCAACACTCTGGACTTTCTTCTTCCTCCCACTCATTTTGCATTTGTGTTTACCTGTCTTCAGAGTCTCCTGCATCGAACTGAGAAGTCACTAGGTACATACGGTGTGTGGGTATGTATGTCAGCTAAGTCAGATCGATTGTTTACTGAAAGGCGAAAGGGAAAGAGACTCAAGGAAATCATAAGTATGCACCATTTACAAAGCAGCCATCTCTCTCACTGTTATTAAAATTACAAGACAGTTAAGGAGAGAGGTTTTACAAATAAATATCGGAACAACATTATGTGTTCAACTTCTTGGGAGTAGCTGATTGTAAATATAGTCAAGTCTTTGTCCTTAAGGTACTTACAGTCACATAAATGTATCTTATAGAATTGTAATCTTCAGATAACTGAAATACCGGCGGTCAACACAAAGAGCATTAAAATTTCAACGGGAAGTTGCATTTGGACTCATTCAATGAATTGATAGTTCGAAGGAATATAGAACAGAAGTGGCCATGCAGGGAATTTCAGTACTAGAAAGGCAGGTTGTGGCAAAATTATAAAGTTTTGGACCATGTCAAAGTTGAATTTTATTCTGCCAACAATCATATAATATGAAAGATGCTGAAAGGAAAGGAAAAGAATTTATTTAGACTATAATTTATACATTAAATAAATTACCTATTTAAACTATATTTTAATGCCAGTATTTTTTTAAAAAGAACAAATTGGAAAAGAAACTACAGGTAGTGAGAAAATTATTAAAATACTGGAATAATAGTTTAGGCAAAAATAGGCTAGAAGAGCTATTTTGGGAAAATGTCTAAAAAATAGAAGTCAACATAGAAAAAAAGAAGCAAAGGAGAGGAACAAAGGCAAGGAAAGGAGTTTCAAATCTGTAGAATCTGGCCCCGTACTGCTTCCAACTCCTCACCATCACACCTGTACCTACCACACCCCCCAGGTGTTATGAGGTTGAACCATTATTTCCAAAACATGCCACACTCTCATTCCCAAATCTGTGTTCCCTTGTAATATTCAATCTGCCTGGAATTCTCAATCACTGCTAATTCTTTCAAATATCACTTCCTCTGTGAAATGTTCTCTACTCCTCACCCTGCAGCGTCTTACTTGGCACACAGTTGTGTTAGCGCACTCATTTCCCTCTGTAATTGGTTTTGTATCTGTGTCTCCCATTTAAAGGGGAACTCAAGGTGATCATTTGGGCCTCTGCCATCTTCTAAACCCCAAGGCCTTGCACCTAATGAACACCTAACAAATCCTTACTGCATGCGGAAGTCTCCAGTGGACAGTAAAACTAGAGGTTCTGAGTGGTTCTGGAGAATGAGCTCAGACATCAAAAAGCTGGATTTAGCTATTTGGAAGGAAGTGATGACCTTTGGAAGAACTATTTCACCATTGTGTGGTGGGTAGAATCGAGACAAGAAAGAATTAAGGAAGGAGTGGGTGGCAATTAGCAAAGAAAATCTGCAGATCACTGAATCTCCAATTTGCTACTGAAGGGCTCTTGGGAGATAAGACAGTGACTCCAAGGGAACAAAGCCAAAGCATACGGGACAGAAATTAAGGATAGAGAAATCTTGAGCAAATGTGTAGCTGAGAGAAGATATTACAGAAATGAAATAATAGGCATAGCTAAGTGATGTAGAGAGAGCTAAAGAAGGCAATGATAGTAAATGTGTAGGTAGATGAAAGCAAATAAGAACTATTCCTTCTCTGAGATTAGATTGTAAAAGGAAGAAGAGATGGCTCAGGAGAAATTTTCTGTCATAGATGAGAAAAATTAGGAGACTTCTTAAGTGCCTTCTGTAAATAGGTGGCAATGATTCTGTCAAACATGAGTGTGGGAGTTAGAAACGGGGATATGAAAAAAAATGGGATAGGGAATAAAGGACGGCTACATGATTACATTATTTAGAAACAAAAGAAAACCCCCACCTTATTAAACTGAAAGATAAATACTTGTAAGATCTGTAGCTAAGTAGTAAAATAATAAACCTTAACATCTCTTTTATATATAACAGGAGTTCAGTTCACAAAACATCTCAGTTAATAAGGAGCTATGTAAATCATGAACTGATTAATAATTATCCCACAGATAATTTTTTTAATTGTGCTTAACACCAAAACCAAATAAGTTTTACCTTTGTCTTAGCAAAGGACACAACTTTAGGATCTTATTCTACTAAATCTATTCTAGTAAATCTAAAGGATTACTACCTTTAATTTTCATAGTACCTGAATGGTATAAAAATACAAGTCAAGAAATTTGAGATCAGTGGGAATCTAGAAAAAATAATTAATAGTGCATGCTGTATTATAACTATGAGTTTATTCTATTAGGTTTTCAAAAGTTATTTTGAAATTTAGACTACATTGCCTCCAAAGTTTATTTAAGCCTTTGAAACTACCTTCTTTAGAAAAATGGAGTTAATGTATACACAGGATAACACACAGATAAAATTTCTAGATATTTTATAGAAACATTTTTCAAACTCTAACAACAATATTATTTCTAGAAATTTCTAGATATTTTATAGAAATATTTTTCAAACTCTAACAACAATATTATTTCTTCCTGTAATCCACTATAAAGTACCGCAGTTCATCGTGTCACTTATTTTTTTCAAAATATCAGCATTATGTAGGTTAATAAAATACAGTAGAGTGGCTAAGAGCCCATAGTTTGGTATTATACTGATGTGTCTGAGTACTCAACCCACCACTGACTGTATTTGCTAAGTGATTTTGCTTACAATGCCCACACCTGTTACTTCTCTTCTTTAATGTGGATAATAAACCAAATATCACCAGGTTTTAGTGAAGATAAAATAATCTGCTGTATGTAAATCATTTAGTAAGGTATGTGGCATAGAGTAAGCTATTAAGAAATGACAGCTATTATTATCAGTGACGGCCTCCTATTGTTAAATCATTTTCCTTCTGACATGTTTTTTCTATAATCCAATTTTTAAAAAAAATACATATATACATATAAAGGAACATCTTTTAATTTTGTGAAGTATTTTTTAAAATATTGCTCGTACATCACATAGTATGATAATAGCATTTCTTGACCAATCAACTTAAGAAATCTATGATGTTAGTTAAACCTGCTAACAAAGGTTGGAAAACTGAATGAAATTACATTTTTATTATTAAGAATTTTTATAACAATATTTTTGGGTCATTTTCAAAAGTGTCATGTCTTTATAATTAGCATTTATGGAGATATATAGATATCTGCAATTTGGAGATACAATTACAAAATGCATATCACTGGTGGGAATGCAAACTAATACATTCCTTTTGGAAAGATGTTTGGAGAACACTTAAAGAACTAAAAATAGACCTGCCAGTGGATCCTACAATTTCTCTACTAGGTATATATCCAGAAGACCAAAAATCATACTACAACAAAGATATTTGTACCATAATGCTTATTGTAGCCCAATTCATAATTGCCACATCATGGAAAAAGCCCAAGTGCCCAGTGACCCACGAATGGATCAATAAATTTTGGTATATGTACACCATGGAATATTATGCAGCCTTAAAGAAAGATGGAGACTTTACCTCCTTCATGTTTACATGGATGGAGCTAGAACATATTCTTCTTAGCAAATATCTCAAGAATGGAGGACAAATGTACTCAGCCCTAGTATGAAACTAATTTAGTTTCATAAATTAAAACCCAATTATAGCCCAGGAATATGGGGAAAGGGGAGAGGGAGGAGGATGGGTGGAGGGAGGATGATTAGTGGTAACACAACTATGTTTCATCTTACAACGGTACATGTGAGTCTTTCTAAATGTAGAATATAAATGTCTTAACACAATAACTAAGAAAATGCCATAAAGGCTATGTTAACCAGTTTGATGAAAATATTTCAAATTATATATAAAACCAGCACATAACTGCATTAAAGTACACAGCTATGATTTAATAAAAATTAACAAAATATATAAATAAAAGACAAGTGTGGAACAAGAAGGAA
>CAUYTI010065088.1:0-35957 GCA_963575145.1 Galago senegalensis
TGCCTCAAGTGGCTAAGGCGCCAGCCACATACCCCTAAGGTGGTGGGTTCGAATCCAGCCCAGACCTGCCAAACAACAATAACGACTGCAACCAAAAAATAGCCAGGCATTGTGGCGGGCGCCTGTGGTCCCAGCTACTTAAGAGGCTGAAGCAGGAGACTCGCTTGGGCCCAGGAGTTTGAGGTTGCTGTGAGCTGTGATGCCACGACACTCTACCCAGGGGGACAGCTTGAGGCTCTGTCTCAAAAAAAAAAAAAAAATATATATATATATATATAATTTAGAACTTTAGTTATGAAGCTCCTTTGATTTGTAGGTAAAATATGGCATTTAGAAAGCATCTTGCCCAGTGCTCACCATTCCACAGAAATAAGCATCATCCAGTAGGCTGCTACTAACTTAAGCCAATTGGTTAGGGCAATAGACATGACATTCATCTCCTTTCACATCAAGACCCCTACTCTACCATCTATTTTATAATGATTCCTTAGTCTATTGATAAACCATTTCTTAATTTGTTGACTCAGCATCATTTTCTGACCTTCTTATGAATTTCATTGAAGACAGATAGTAATATTGCATTAGTAACAAAGGTATTGTGTTACTGAACTTGACTCTGTAGAAGGAAATTGAAATGATAGGGATGAGTGGAGAAGTTTGCCTCACGTTATCAAATTGTGGTTTAGTAATATAATTATAAAAACGTAGGCACTCATTTATTTCTACCCAGAATTTAGGCAATGATATTTCATTATTCTAAATAACACTTATTTTTCCTTAGTTATGTATTATGGTAAAGTTTGAAGGAAAGATATAGTCAAATCCTATAATTAGAGCTGGTTGGTTTTATAACTCCTACTGTGAACACTACATACCTGTATTTATGTATCTGCTGCAGCTTACAAAGCATTTTAAACTGAATTAAATACAAATGTTGTGTGCATATAGCAGATCATGTTTACAAAATGTTTCTGCCTCTACTATGATAATCTTATGATAGTTGGAAAATAGGTTTTTTTACAAATAAGGAAAGTGATTACATAGAAGAAAACTGAGAGTCAGTGGCTTTAGATGAATTTTCCACAGCCTCACTGCTAACATATATCAGGTCTCTGTTTTGAATCCTTGGAGCCATAATTCCTTGCTTAGTATGTTTTTCCCTATATCACATAATGCCTTTGATATGACAGTGGATCATTACAGATATGAGTAATTGGCATAGACAGCTATACAAATGTATGTGTAAACATTCTTTTGCATTATGTACTGATTTCCTTCCTTGAAGTAAATGTATTTCTCAATTATGACACTCTACTTTTTTTTTTTTATACTCTCTTCTATGGGGAGAAGCTGTTTCAGTGTCACTGAAAGAAATCAAGGCCTACTAAACTTTCTGTGCCCAAATTATAGTATAAATGAATAAACAATCTCCTAGCTTTCAATCATCCTCAGCAAAGTGGTAAAGTCAAAGAAATACTCATGTGATCATGATATTCTATTTTTAGAAGTATAACAAGACAGAACAGGCGAAGATAAGAATCCATGTTTATAGGCAAAAAAATCAAAAGGGAATTAATGATGTCCCTCATTCAGTTCAGACTGGATGGCAGAACTGGGAAAAATACCCAACTTTTAGACTTGTAAGACTGATCACAAACTACAGTTTTCTACATTTATATCTTTTACAAACATAACAAATTTTATGACTTTTTTTCAACCCCCCTCAACAAAATACAATAGACATCATTATTTGTAAGCGATATAAATCAATCCAGGTAAAAATGGTTAATTCTATTAATATTCTGTAAGAATTTTTAATTATACATGTGCATGTCATGTTATTTTGAAGATATATTTACAAAAATAGTTATATCACATATACATAAATTTAAAATTATTTTAAAATACATATATGGTACATATATATGGTACAAATATGTATACAATATTTTGACTGTTTCACTAGAGTCTAAGTTTTACCTTTCTTGGCTGTTTAGTTCATTGATGATGAACAGAACCTGGTTCTGAGAATGTGGTTTACAGTTTTATTTGTAACAAATAAAACAATTATTATGTAAAATAAATACATTCTACTTTTTCCATTATTTAATATGGTAATTTAAATGCTAGCTAATACATAACCAGAATCCTTATCTAAAAAGTGTACATAGTGTATGACATGTTTTCAGTACATTGTAGCTAGTTTGGGTTGGCTGAGTTTCAGTATACTGTATCTACTTTTGGTTAGCCACACCATACCCCACCCCAGGTGCAGGGATGTTCTTCCATAATTGAAATTATGTTACCCACAGGTCCTCAGTAACATCACATATGTTAGAGGAAAACATAGCTCTGTGTAAATTCAATTTTAGTAAGCAGGCTTGACACAAAGAGACATCACTGTTAACTATACAGTGTGAATCTCCTAACATACAATGTCAGTCTCACAGAAGTGATTATTTGGGGGGAAATACTCTGGAGTTTGATCTGAAGAGATCTGAAACACAGTGACCTAGAAATACAGAATAAACATAGTTACGGTGAAAACAAACTAAGATAGAGCTACACAGGAAGCCCTGCTTTTTTATGTTTAATCTTGAAGATGGATGGAAATGTTTCGGTTTTGAGAATCACTAGGACGTTCCTATTAGGTTTAGTTCAAAGGGTTTTTTTTAATCTTCTTAAGTTTATTCTTGGGATTCCACTGAAGCTTTTGCTCAGCCTTGACTTTGAAGGGGACATATCTTCACTCCTATATTTACTAATTAGTAAGAATGAAGATCGACTTTTCCTGTTTTATATGTAGGGCATAAATCATAATATCCAAATTAGAAAGTTCTATAAATATTTTCATTTTTAAAAAATGTCTCCATTGACTTCAGAGAATAAAATTATTGGCATGACTTTTGAAATCTGCTGGACGCTTTATGTGAAATACTAAAAGAACCTCTGTTTATCATTTGGTAACGTTGTGATGACTTGATTTTAACATGCATTTTTTTTTCTTTTTACCTCAAAGCAGGAACAAGAGACAAGCTATACCATTTTGAGGGCAAGAGGCACAAATGTCACCATTAGTAGCCTCAAGCCTGACACTACATATGTATTCCAAATTCGAGCCCGTACAGCAGCTGGCTATGGAACCAACAGCCGCAAGTTTGAGTTTGAAACCAGCCCAGACTGTATGTATTATTTCAATGTTGTGTGTGTGTGTGGGTGAGGATGGAGGAGAGGTTGGGAGGCTGTTGCAAAAGGTGTCTAGTTGTTTATATCACTCTCTCTGAATTTTTACCAAACGTGATACATTGAAGACATACTTCTAGGGACATCTAGCAATTTGTATAAGGCTGTGTCCCTGTGCAGTATTTGTATTCCTGGGGTGTGCTTCTTTCACTCTTACAAATCAAACCTATAATAATGCCTGAAATGTTCCCATTAGTCCTAAATTACTAATACACTCGCAGTGCCTGTCATTTCAGATATCCCTGGTTCATGGTATGTATCAATGAACTACAAAAATGATCCATGAGAATCTTAATTTTGTCTTAATCCTTAACAGAAACAGCTGTGTATCACTTGGAGAATGAGGATTCTCTAAAGGGTTCTACCACTTCATTCCCATTCACACGCAGTTTGGACAGCCTGTTCGTCTGATCCCAAATTTGGCTAAAATTGATCTAAAACTGGCAACCATTTTCCCAGTAACTTTCTTTTGTTTCCAATGCATTCCCTTCACATTTGAAAAGCCCTCACTACAATACAATTTTCAAAAAGGTAAAATCATGTCTATAGTAAAACGTAACCAGAGCTGAAGATTTTATTTAACTTAGGAATTCATGAGCAGTCTACGAGAAGTTCAAACACTTTCAAAGGTCAAGTTGAAGAACATATGTGTACACACACAAATATACGTACATATGTATATTTTTGTGTTTGTGTGTGTGAATTCAGGCAACTGGGAATATTTAAATACATTTTCAGATATGTCCCAACAGGTTAATATTTAGTGGGAGCAATAAGTAATGAATGAGGTCATCTTTTCTACAGGGAATAAACCTGTTTTACCTCTAATTCATGTTCTTTTAATTGTCATTGGAAAAATAAAACACATTACTATCAGTTTTTAACAAGTATTCACAGTTGTAAAACAGCCTAGAAGGGTGACCAAATATGCTTACCGCTAAGAATGAGATTATCCAGGAAGAGTCTGTGTACACTCAGCCCTCCACTGAAAGGAATCCCTGTAATCTCTCTGCCTGTTACAATTTGCCATTTCCCCCTAATGCTAATATTTCCCATTGTCTAACTATTTTGTTCCTGACATAAAATCGTTTTGCTACTGGTATGTTAATATTTTTGTGCCCAAATTTAATACTTAACAGAAATGTTCAAGATTGACCAAAACTCTTTAAACTGCTGAGGTTCCTATCATGGAAATACGTTGTCTATTTCCCAATTAAAAATGCTGCTTACAGTAAGAAGCTGTAAGTTCTGCAAGATATTATGAATGCAGTGTTTTCAGAAATCATCTTCTCATAGCTCAATCATGACAGTTCAACTCAGAGGACAGCTGCTTTCCTCTCCCACATAACTCTATCCATAGAGACCTCCTTTAAATCTTCGTGTGATGAAATAAGCATGGAGAAACCACCTTCTGAGGATATTAGAGACAAAACGTAAAATACTGCAGAAATTATAGTGAACAAGACTTAAAACAAATTATACACTTTAGGTGACCCAATAATACATATAATTGTAACTTAACATTAGTAGTTCTAAGTGATCTTACAAATTTTAAGTGGTTAAAAGAAAGATTCTTCTTTTCAAATGTTTATAGATTAACTGTTTTGAAATTCTTCAATGAATATTTCAATTAAATGCATCAAAGAAATCTATATTTGATTTACCAGGAAAGGTCCCAGATCACAGAAGTAGTAAAAGCAAATGTTTATTATATCCTATGGTAGAAATTAGGCATCTTAGTAGGCAGGAGGGTCAGATGACTATTAGGTAACCATTTTTTATGTTGATGCATGTCTTGGAACAACCATGTAATATTGCATGGTCTTAAAGAGCATTTAACCCTATCTGATATTTTCAAAAACAATTTCAATAACAAATTGTAAAATTCTAATGTAATTCAAGACTTACCACTTACCATGGATATTACATTTATTTGTGCATAAGCTATCAAGACGTTAATGTCTGAAATATTTTAAAAATCTCATTTGAAAACTTCAGGCTCTTGGAACTTTTGCCAAGTAAGTTTTGTACTTGTGATATTTCCACTGATGAGACAAAGAAGAGAAAAAGAAAATAAAAATTACAATATGATTTTTTTTTCTTTTTCTCTCCATATACAAAAACATTGTCAGTTGCAGAGTTTATTTTATTAAAAACTCAGTGAAGTCTTACTGATTCACCACAGAATCCTTTCAGGATTTAAAGATAGATAAGAAAATAATCTCCTTTGTTTTATAAGGAAAAGGCAAAAATCAGACCTCACCCTATAAGCCAAAATGATGTGCTTAACATTCTGAAAAATTCAAAGCATTTAAGTACTTTTGTTTTTATTTTTGTAATGAAGAAATAAAGAAACCTCACTTTTGGATTTCTTGAACTGTTTGCTTTTTCCTCTAGTTTTAATTGCGTGAACTACATTCAAAGCTCTCATTTATGCTACACATACATATGTCTTAGTAGAAGACCACTAGTGTATTATGTGCTAGAATTTAGGTAAAATTTCCTAAAGTTAGTTTCTAGGAAAGGTGTTAAGGCACAGCAGAGCATATATTTTCCCAAGGGCTTTAAACTAACCTACTTTTCACATGTGAGCACTTTACATTTATTATCACCCTCATTTTACAGATGAGGAAACTGAGGCATAGAGAAGTTAAGGAAGCTTTCCAAAGTCATACTATTAGCAAGTGATGTGTCTGATTCTGTGGAGAATGTATGCATTTGTGTGACCATATTTAAAGCATTTTCCTTTGGTCACATGAAGTATTCAGATATTCCAGTCTCCTTTTATACCATATGAGTGATCTAACATGCAGAGTTTATGTGTTCGTTTCCAAATTTGCCTCTAATACCTGGTGGCAATGAACCCAGAATCCTCAAATTTTGGAGTCCTGGTCCAGTGCTGCTATTGCACATAAAACCAAAAACAAAAAAGGAGGCTAAAAAAGCATGGCGTGCAAGAGAATAAAAGGATTTTCCTAGAGTGAAGGCAGCTTCTTCCAGTGCAAGAAGCACAAGCAGTAATATGGCAGGAAACGGAGACCATCCAGTCGACCTCCAGACAGAAGCCAACCAGGGTGTGTGCTTTGTGCCCCGGACAGCCAGGTAGAATGTGGGCTTTCAGAACAGGACTTTGGAGCTGGTGGGCATTAAGATGAACTTGACAAGTCACTTTAAGTCTCCATGCCTCAATTACAGCATCTGGAAATTTAGAAAGATCATTTGCATAACTCAGTAATGTTTCTATGTTGCTTAAATTAGGTATTTGTGAAGTGCTTAACATATTACCCAAAATAATAGATACCATATATGTGTGCATTGTGTTTTTATAAATTCTTCATAATTTAGATAACAAGAATAAAAATCTGTGGAACAAAGCTGACTTTTAGAACCAGGGGATTCCACTGAATATTACTATCCAAGGAGCCAAACCCCAGGGACAATTAAGTGAGCACTCACAGACGCCCCACCCTTCCTTAATGCTGTTTTTAAAGAATGAGTGTGTGGCAGCTTTCATCTCTTGGGGCATATAATTAGGGGACATGTAGAAGCCTGAGAAAGGTAGAATGGAATCATTATTAGAGAAAATTATATATAAAATTAGACACTTATACATAATTTTATAGAAAACAGTACTTTTGCAAGTTTTTTACTAAGGAAATGATTTAATAGGAATATGTAACATTTTTTTGAGTACTTTGAATATTGAGCAAGTGTTTTACTTGTATTAACTCATTTAATTCTCACACAAATTTTGTCCTATAACAAATGAGTATAAACCCAGGCATTCTGATCCTTGAGAATGAGCTCCTAAACTCTACTCTGGGAGGACAAAGTAAGTGTAAGATGGAATAAAATGGGAGGTGAATAGAAATAAAGAGGGCAGTTTGCTTGTGGGAAAACAAATTCAAACTGAATTTCTAAGAAGTGTAATAGATACAAAATTTTAGCAACAAACCATGTTAAATTATTAGAAAACAAAATATTCTTCCTTAGTATTTGGTCGCTAGCTAATTTCAGCAATAAAAAATGATCCGATTTTTGACTCGACGCCTGTTGCTCAGTGAGTAGGGCACTAGCCACATACACTGAGGTTGGCAGGTTCGAGCCTCGCCTGAGTCTGCTAAACAAGGACAACTGCAACCAAAAAATGGCCAGCTACTTGAAAGGCTGAGGCAAGAGAATCGCTTAAGCCCAAGAGTTTGAGGTTGTTGTGAGCTGTGACACCAAGTCACTCTACCAAGGGCAACATAGTGAAACTCTGTCTCAAAAAAAAAATAAAATAATAATTATATATATATATATATATATATATATATATATATATATCTCCAATTTGTTTATCCACCTTAGATAGTATCTGGGATTATATGAAGTGTTTAGAGTTAGCAGAAACTAGAGAAGTCTTACTTGAATTTTATCTTTGACAGAAAAGAAATAGAAAATTCCTTTCTCCTATCATATTTCCCCTCCGAATTCCACTGAACTTTACAGTATAAACTGGCTAATCAAAATGACTATTAAATTCAAAGTTTGTTGCTCTTTGTAAATTATCAAGGCATAAAAAGTTAAAAGCAATAGAGTTATCATTGTATGTTACAGAATATTTTTGAAACATTGAGTGTAGCTACTTTAAAAACTATTCCCTCCCTGATCTGTAAGCCAATGGCTAAGAACCTGTCAGTGCGAAGCAGAGACAGGATGGACTTACAACACAAGAGTGTGATAGTGGAAATATCTGTGAAGGGTACAGGGAGACAGAGCAGAGGTGGGCAAGCAGCGCCTGCTCCTGGGATGTAGGTCCGTCAGCTCGGAAGGGAATTTCAGAAGAATTGGGGAGGAGGAGCCATAGAGCTCAAGGCAGCTCTGAGGGTCTCGGCAAAGCCAGTAAGATGCATCCATCCTCAGAGCCTGCACGGGGCAGGAAAGGCGGGGCTCCAGTACTCTGGCCCCTCCCCCGTTTAGTCATGGGAGGGGATGTGACCTACACGTGAAGGCTGAGGTGAATGGTGAAGGTGCAGCAGCTGGAGGCTGTCTGCTCACTGTACCCGGCAGAAAGCACTCCCCTGACTGCCACAGTAGTATAAACAGTAATTTGCTGGTAGTAAAGAATAAAGCACTTGCAACAGTTTATATTATGAGAATGCTGTCCTGCCACACTCTGGGCTCCTTCGTTCAGGTGTTTCTAACAGGAAACTTCTAACGGCCTATCTGCTTTTTTATTTCTTTTTTCTTTCTTACATCATTTACTCCTGAAACCACGTATTTTTGAGATTTTCCAAACATTGAATTGATCAGGTTGAAGATGCCATCTTGGCATGGAAGAGGTTTTTAATATTCTAATAGTTGAACTCTCCGCTCTTCTCTTCTTTTGAGTCACAATTTGTCCATGAATTCAATCAGCATTTACCACGGGAGCAACATATGTAAATATTAGCATATAAAATATTTAAAAGGCTGTTTCAAGATCTTAGAAAATCTAAGGTTAGGATGCTTATGGAGTTTGTAGAAGATGAGTCTGGGACTTGGACAGGGAATAGATTCCAATGACTTTACAGGCTCTGCTATGGAATTTGAGTTTTGTCCGGAAAGTGATGGAGAGACCTGCAGAGATTTTATGCATAGGAATTCCATAGTTAAGGTCATAGTCTTAAAGGAGGAATCTTGTGGCCAGCTAGAATATAAGAAAGACATACAAACAGGGCCTAATTAGGAATTTCTAACGGTAATCTAGAAGAAAAAGAAATAAATTAGAATATTTAAGAAGATTTGGTGATTAAGGAGCTGTAGAATGATTGGGACAGGAAGAGGACAGGGTGACTTTGTTTCTGTGGTCTAGTTCCTTGCTTTCCAAATGGTTGGGGGTCTGAAATTGACCCAATCAGGACCCCCTGGGAGCTCATAAATATATACAATGTGATTCCCGACTCTAGATTGATTGGATCAAAAATGGCATTTTCAGAAGTATTCCCAAGTGATTTGTGTGTGCATTAAAGTTTGAGAAGCATTGGACAGAGTCAAGAGTCAATAAACTTTCTGTAATGAGCCAGACAATAAATATTTTAGGCTATGCATACATACTGTCTGTATGCTACTACTGAACTTGTCCATTATAGCCTAACATTAGGCATACACAACACACCAATGAATGTTTATGGCTGTATTCCAATCAGACTTTATTTATGCATACCGTAGTCTGAGGTTCATAGAATTTCCAAATCACAAAATTCTTCTCTTTTGACTTTTTACAACTGTTAAAAAATGTAAAACCATTCCAAGCTTGTCTGATACACCAAACTGATGCAGGTCAGGTTTGGTTTCTGGGCTAAGTTTTGCTAACCCCTCACCTCGGTGCATGAATGAGTGAGGGAGTCATTTGCAAAGGTAGGAAATACAGGGAGTCAACATTTGTTGTTTATATGTGTTGAGGTCCACAGACAAATATCATATCTCTCTTTAAACAAAAACACGTATCGGAGGCAAAACAAGGTTAAGGAGAAAGCTTTTATAATTTCATGCTGGTAAATCTGTACCATCCCTCTAAGCACCTTGGATAACTTTTGGTTCATCCAGTGAGATTTTTGCCAATGAGGACAGAGAAAACCAGCTCTAGATATTTCACTCAGTAAGCATTCAAGTGGTGTTTGATCAATGCCATAGAAACACAGTATTCAATCTTATTAATTAGGCAGAAATTTCAGGCCTTGCTATGGGAAATGTCTATTTGTATTTATGCTAACTAATGAATTCTTTGTAGGTAGTAGCAGACAACCAAGCAGGATACTGTGACTCAATTTGTGAGCATGTCCATGTAGCTGGTGGTCACGAGGTGGTAACGCCGGATCCTCATGTTTTCCTTTTCAACTTGCAGCTTTCTCCATCTCCGGTGAGAGCAGCCAAGTGGTCATGATCGCCATTTCAGCAGCCGTGGCCATCATTCTCCTCACTGTTGTGATATATGTGTTGATCGGGAGGTGAGGCCACAGTCTGTTTTATTATATATTTTCATAATTGCTTGGTTTGCTGCCCTTGATCACTGTTAAAATCTGAAGCGTGTGATCATCAAACACATTCTTAACAAGTAAGAACACCACCACTTGCGTTGGGGCCCTTTTTCTCCTCCCTCTCTTCTTTTCTCCACCCTCAGTTTTGATTTTCTGCTCTCCATTAAACTCCTGTTCCCACTCTCTAACACACACCACTTCTCTTCTTGCTTTTGACCCTACCCCTAGGTTTTACTTTCTTTTTCCAATTATCCCCTCACTTTTCAAATAACCCCAGATTTCCTTGACACTTTCTCACCCAGAACCTTGGTAACACGACCCAGCACTAATCATTATCAATGGTGACTTTACCCTTCATTCTTTCTAACAGTAGTTGTTAAAAAATACTATAAACACATTCTAAGGCCATTATAAAAACTGAACTGGAGGGGCTTGCACAGTAGGGAAGCAATTCTACATATCTCATTAGGCAACTTTCCAGGGTCTCCAGAGGAAAAGGCTTCTACGGAGGATTTAGAAAATGCGAAGTCATTAAACTTTCACTAAAGCATTTAATTGCTTAAGGAAAATCTTTTATTTTGTGCTGCGTGGCACATTGTGAAGATAGACAATTGTTTTTCTTATATTCTCCTTACATATTCTCTTCCCCCAACTTACTTCTAGGTTCTGTGGCTATAACAAATCAAAACATGGTGCAGATGAAAAACGACTTCACTTTGGGAATGGGCATTGTAAGTCTCTAAACTTCCTTTGTTGGGTTTTCTTTTTTACTGGTTCAGTTTTAGCAGTGGTTGGTTTAAAATTGGAGAACCTCCCCACACCCTGACAAAGAGAATCCAAAAGTATCTTAATGGAAAAACTGAGTATATTTGATGCTCGGATGAAAAGCAAAGCATATCCTCCATTTCTGTGATATAGGTCTTTTGCTAAAAATCTAAATAGGAGATTTTTCTCATTCCTAACTTCCAAATAAATATAAACAACCTCTGTTTATGTGAAGTGCCTTACTCCATTTTGTCAGCCAACCAAGAAAGAGCCCTTTGAATAAACTATTTATTTTGGAGTTACATGATATCTTACTAGTAGTAAAGACGGAATGTTCCCACTATATTTTAATTTAGTCTTTGTAAAATGTTTTTTTAAAAAGAAATACACTTTTAAGAACCAAAGTATTTATAACTCACAGACAATTCCTTTGAATCCTGGTATAACAAATCGTCTTAGGTGTTTTGCTTTTCCAAACTATCTCAGTTTCGTGAGACAATTACTTATCAGTGACCTTAAAAAGAACACTGTGTTCTCATGGAAATTAACACCCAGGCTGTAATTCTGCTCATGTGCTCTAAAATAATCTCAATATAACCAATGTAGTGTTGTAAGCATTACTTCCTTCCACATTCATCATTGCCTTCAACAATTATTTTCAAAACAGCATGATATTTTTTATCAGTCATTAGATTGCCATCTAAGAATGTACCATTAGTTATAACTCAAAACATGCATGGAACATACAGTAGCTTGAAAAATAAGTGTCCATTCCTGGAACAATCCCCTTGAGGGTAAGGAAGAAGAACTCACATACCAAGTACAATATACACTACTCTGGTAAGGGAAACATTAAAAACCCTGACTTCAGCATCGGTCAATCCATCCATCTCGTTCATGTAACAGATGACGTTTGCCCCCTTAGTATTTGGAAAGACTAAATAGATCATTATATATATGAATGTCTTCCAAATTTAAGTTCATGTGAGATAGAAACGGAACAGGTGTTTGTAGAAGAATTATTTTGTTCATTTCATTGTAGAGTGAATACAAGATAATTCACAAAAAAGCCGAAGGACTACCTTCCTAATGTCAGTATCACAGCAGTGCAGACTACTTAGGAGACTGACTCAAAGTCTAAAAAGAATGCATGAACAAGTTATAGAAGATTTGACTACCTTTTTTTTCAGAGGACCAGAAAATACTGATGTTATAATATCCATGCATAAATTAGGCAGCACAAAGACATTCTTTTGGATAAAGTTGCTCATAGTCTGAGTTGAACTACTGACACAATTATTGTCTTTAATGCAAGACCACACTGACTGGATTTCTGTGGGAATTACTAGATAAGTCTTACTAATTTGGAGCTTTGATAAATTTTTGCATGCAAATTCCTGTATCATCCTAGTCTGTTTTGCTGTTGGCTTTTATGATGAAGTATGTTGAGACATTAATTTTTATTATTTTTATTTCAAGTGTATAATGTCGTTATGATAGACAAACAAAAAAAGAAATGCATTTTATCCTAGCTGCAAAGGCATAAAGTAACTTATATATAAGTCATAAACTTTCTGCCCCTTAATACTACAGCTGGTTTATTTCAGAGCATTTATTTGGTATTACTTTAAAAAGCTCCAGCTATGAACTATTCCCTCCAGCCTTGTTACAAATCCTATAATATTGCTTCAAAAGGAAAGAAATGTGTTTCACCTCCTAAGATCCTGTCCCCTTGCCCTTTCTGGCTGGGCCTTTTTACTTTTTGCTATTCTTAGGGCAACTCATGCTGGTAAAATGGAAATGTAAATTATTGTGTTTGCACAGAACGAGCTGTAAAGTAGTGCAGCTTAACACGTGTGCATGTGTTTATTATCTGGTTTTCATGACAGAGCCCAGCTACTCTGTATGTTGCCCTTAATTATTGGTGCAAAGGGATTATGTGCCTTGCAGTCTGAATCACCTGATTCCCGGAACCTCTGGGGTCAGCAGTTAAATATCAGCAGCCAAAGCTCCCACGGTGAACAGACCATTTTACTGGAGGTGGGGGTGGTGTTTATATTTGTAATTTTTTCCCCAAAATGTCTTGTGAATGGAAAAGCAATTTATCTTATTTTAATTATGAGGAATGAGAGTGATTGATTTGATTTTTATTTGGGGATGATTTTTAATTTTCAGATTATTTAGTAATGCACATATCCCCTAGGGCTTAGTGGTACTGAAGGGTAATGGGAAAGCTCACTTTCAAGGCCTTTGAAAACTAGTGCTTATTTACAATGTTTGAGACATTGTTCCAAACAACTCATTTTATAATCTTTGTAAACTCTGATGACAATAAATCTCCCCAAATTGATTTTCTTAAGGTAGCTAGGTAGCTGAAACATTTGTAATTGTTTATCAAAAAAATAATAATCAATTTTACCTTATGTTTAAAACGTCTCTTTTTTTTTTTCTTAAAAAGAATCACTAGATTTCTTTATATTACTAAGTATAGGCAAATCAAAACTGGAAAATTATATATCACAGCCTCAATCTGGTATGAGTCTTCATTAAAATGTAACTAAATTGTCTAAAATAAAATATTACCAACAAGGCTAAAGTCCTAACGTATTTTAGTAACTCTATGGTTATTTACTTTAGCAGTTTTCTTTATTACAAAGCAAGAAATACATGGTAGACTTCCTTAATCTATTTCTTGTTTTAAGGGTAAAATGTTTTAATGTTGATAATGTTAGGAATCATTTTAGCATAATGGTAAAATATAGTAGGCTACTATATTAGTGGATGACTCTGCTATTTGTGTTTTTAGGAAGGAATTATGTTTCTATAGCAAAGGAATAATGCTCACTGATCTGTGAGCTCAAAAGGACTAGACATTTCTGAGCCTAAATCCTATCACTAGCAAACCTCAATTATGTTGATAATTATAAACAAACATTTTTAACAAAGAAACTACTAATTAAATCAATATTCTCTATCATTTATAGAGTGTGGATTATGGAACAGGCTCTCATGCTAGGCCCTTGAATAGCAAGTTTTCTAGAACTTTCTCTCTCATGGGCCTAAATTGTTCTTTTTTGCTGATATATCCAAGATAGAAAAACTCTAAAAGTGCAGCTCTCACTTCAAAAGCTACTGGACTTAGAGTTTACCCAAAGCAAGGGCCAGGGCATGAATTTTTTTTCATTTCATTTCATTTTTTTCCATTTTTATGCATGCTAACTTCCGAGATAGTGGTGTCTTTTCAAATTATCCACATACCATCTCAGTCTGAGGAACTCCTGCCCCTTGGCAGTAGTGGCCAGCGGGCAGAAGCAGGAGCGGTATTAGCCTTTCCTCCACATTCTCCATTTGCACCCTCACCCCCCACCACTGCTGTTACGCTGCATCAATGTTACCCAAGAAATAGTTGAGAAAAATAGAGTTTTTAACCTCCCCTCCCTCTCTCAGCCACTGTTCTTATTTTTTTAAATACTCATTTATTCTTATGCCCGTGTTTCTTTACTCAAAACTGCTATGAAAACATCACAGAAACAGGAATTATAATGTACTGTGACCACGAGATTCATGAATTTGCCTTTTAGTTCAATGAACTGAACACTTGTTAACCCAGACTCTGGAATCCTGGATTCAGCCATGTGTTCATGGTGTTGACTGTTTTCCAAAACTGCTGGCATCTCCAATCTCTACACCTATGTAATATGTGTGCAAACTGGAAAATGAACTTGAAGAAATCCTTCTGACATAATATAGGAAATGGCAATGTCTGGTTTTATTGGTTAGGTTAGAAAACCTTCCCTCAAAAATTTAATGCAATGAAGGAAAAGATATGTTACTGAGCATCTATAGCGCATACTACATCCAGGCTATCAGTGTTACTCAAATTAAAAGCAAAACTGGTAATATTAGTATTGATACTATGGGAGTTAACCTGTCATTTTCTTTCATGTTAAAGCATATTTTTCTACTTTAATAAATCTTATAAAAATTCAGTTTCTTTCAGAGAAAGATAGCTTTCTGAAAGTTGCAAGTTGTTTTTAATGTGAGTTATTTTTCAAAATGATAGCGATTTCAGTAATATAAAATCAAATGCAAAAGATTCCCTGGATGTTTTTCCTGTGATATTTGAATTACAGAATATGATTAAAATTTGCACCTTCACAATAGTTCAATAAATAAATATATTATGGAGATTCATAGTTAACAAATTATATATATGGTAGATGAGTTTAATAAGGGTGCTAAGAGCTAAGTTCCGAACCTAATTCAATTTTATTAGAAAGCTATACAATAAGATTTCAGTTGATTTATACTGTTTTGAAGTGTGTATATAATATGCAATATATACATATTTTGCATATAGGGATTTTGCTTATGAATATTAATAAAAGTAATAAAACATCAGACAGAAGATATACCATTTTATCTCATTTATCTATAATCACAGTAATTATCTAACTTTATATGTATTTTATTTATACTTGGACTTATTGTCAGATACTGCATTATAATTGAAATTTGGCCACTGTGTTGTTTGTAGAATCATGAATATTCAATAACACCATTGTATTGGCTCATTAGTGCTGCTAGTAATAATCACTAGGCCTACTCTGAACCATCTTCTCAAAAATCCCTTTTCCTATATGTCCATTTTCTTTATAGTGTTTTTGCAGAGAAAATTATTCTCTGTGTTTCCTTTCTATGTTTCATCATGAGAACCTCCTTTCTTAAATTTCTCAACACTTGGTCCAGTGTCTGCCAGTTTCTATGATACCACAGAATCAACTAAAAGTTGTGCACCTTACTGATGTGGGGACATGTTTTTAACCAATAATGTTATCATAAAATTTGCTCAGAAAAGTTTGTAGAAATACAGCTAATGTAATGCCTTTCTTTTCTTACACAGTAAAACTTCCAGGTCTCAGGACTTATGTTGACCCACATACATATGAAGACCCTACCCAAGCAGTTCATGAGTTTGCCAAGGAATTGGATGCCACCAACATCTCCATTGACAAAGTCGTTGGAGCAGGTAACCACCACAGTAACCCTACTGCCCACCTACTACTGTCTGTGCATGACAACTTCACAGCTATAAATTAGAATGCTGTCTGAGATTGCTCAGTGTCTCAAACCTGATATATTGCTATAGGAAGAGGAATTTTCTGAGTTAATGAACAAAGAGAAGCAACAAATAAATGACATTTTAATGGAACATAATGATTTCAAAGGGGCTACACTTACAGATTCACAGACCACGGCTACCTTTAGTTTACTGAATTTTAGTGATGGCAACAGCAAGAACTCAGTTTTCCCATGGCTACACTGATCATGGGTCACAAAGCCTATTGGCTAAATAGGGTTAGTTCATTTTAGATAAGCCCAATAATTGAAAATTTTGATTTTCAAATTTAGAATCCTCTTTGGACTTAAAAAAAAAGACACAAAATAAAATCATAACACATTTTACATGAATTTTATTACAACTGTCTTGGATAATTTAAATAACAATGTGCTCCATTTAAATGCTATCTTGACTTCACATATTCTTAATTTATGTTACCTCTGTCTTTATGTAGGCATGTTTTTGTCCTAACCATTAATTTATTGAACCATAAATTCAATATTACCTATGAAGTGATTATTAATAGCAGTTGCATTGTTTTCAAGGAAACTGTCAGATATTTCTAAAATAATAATATTAAATATATTTACACAGAAACACATGGACATCCATGACATATGTAGTATGCATGGAAATGAAATTACTATTAAAAAGTAAAATTGAACCATTCTCAACAGTAAAGAGTTCTGCACCATCATCTCATCCTTCAGTGCTGCTCTTTAACACAAACTAGTTATGCTGATGAAGGAATTATAGTCGAAGATTGAGAAATTAAATCATTGAATTATGTATAACACACTACATCACATTTTCTGCAAGTACTATATTTATATATTTCTGACTGATGCTTCTTCACAAAAATGTGCATATAATTTTCTCTGTTTTCTTTTCTATACACCAAAGCAGTATTTAAATCCATGCTGTAGTTAGTATGCAAACAGGAAAATCTTAGTAATCCGTGTTGTCTAAATGAGATGATAATTTACTAAAGCTTCTCTTTTGATTTTCTTCATGCCTTATCCTTCTAAAACTGACATTTGCAGGTAATGTTAAAATATGAAACTGTGTTCATGGAAGGAAAATGGAGTAGCTACTTCTTTTGCACAATCTAAAACAATCTAATCTGAGAGTATATACATTTACTGTACGCCTATTCTAATCCAGTGCAAAACAGATAGATATTGACAACTCTGTTTTCTCTGTACAGTGCCACTTTGTGAACAGCTTCATGGTAGAGAGAGTTTTTGTCTGGCTGGTTTTAATGTTTCCCTACAAGACTGCTCTTGTCCTGTGTTGAAACTATAGTAGCAAATGCAACACAGGAACTTTGCATATTAAACTAGATAATCTGGTAAGAGGAGGAAGAGTTTCCCACTTAATTTTAGATTGCCTTGATTAGAGGGTTGATCATTATCAAGATAGAATATGAAATCTATACTTTAAAAACTACTAATTTTCAAATATTTTGTTTTGTGAGATTTAAAATATGTGCAAACATAGATGGCGCAGTATAATACTATAAAGAACCTGCATTTACTCATTTTACCAACAGTTTCAATAACAATCACCAAGGGCTACCCTTGTTTCATGTGTCAACTTGCCAGTTTCCTACATTCTTTTAAAATGTTAATACAAGATATTGTTATTAATCAAAATTTAATAATTATGCTAAATTATTAAGGAAGCAACCATCTTCCATCATTAGAAAGACTAACCTTTTCAACCCATGACATAACATCCATAGTCAATTAAATTTATGGAAAGATTCTCTCTCTCTCCCCCCCAAAACATACACACACATACAAATATGCTATTATTTAGTTTTCTGTCAGAAATGTTATATATAAATTAATAGGTTAGAGAAACTAATTTATATATTGACTCATCAGAAGAATTATACCCATAATTCAAATAGAACTAAAACTGAGTTATGAATTAAATTTCTTGAAGAAGAAAATTTCTATTAATGGAGAATTCATAATATAATTTGAATATGTTTTCTATTATTTCTATAATTTATATAGAAAATAATTTCTATAATTGAATATATTTCTATAATTTCTATTTTTGTTTCTCAATTTAGCGATTCTTTTAAAAGTTAAATATTAAAATTTGTGAAGAAAAAAAATTTATTAAATGCTTAATACCTTTTCCAATCCAATTTTTCTGCCACTGCACATTCCCCAGCTGTTGTTTATTTTAGGTGGGAAAGGGTCGGTGGATTACTTGTAATTATCCTGCAGTTTTAAAAGAGAAAAACATAAATATGACTTTATTATCTATTTAGGTTACACAAAATAATTCAAGCGTTTTTCTGATTTTTATTTCTAGTGGTTTTGAGTGTGATGCTTTTGAGGCTATCTGCAGGATGAAGTCCCGGATTCCTCTTGCATGTCGCACAATAGAAAATGTTTTCTCTCCTTCCACCTTTCTCATTTCTTCTGCTGCAAACCATGCGATCCTTTATTCATTTTTTTCCATTTTCCATTATAAAATGCAGCTTCCCGTTGAGCCTTTCCTCAGCATCAAAAGATAATGGTCTCCCCCCTCTTTCTTGAATTTCTGTTCCTCATATTGTTCACAAGCTGAGTGATGAGATTTCTCCTGTATGAAAGGTGTGTCTGCACTTTTTCTCCACTCTCCCTCTTATCTAGTGAGTAAAGGACGTAACTGTTCACAACTACAGTTTCCATCAGCCAGAGGAATATTTTCTTTCCAGTTATAGGAGCTTCTTGTAACGTAACATCCACAATACTAATCAGCTCTGTCTACTCTGTGTATAAACTTTGTATATTCTAAGAAAAAAGTCAGTTTTTCATATTGAACAGGCTTTTTTGTCCTATAACCAATGATCAACAGTGTTTGAGGGCCGAACAATGTACTCAGCATTGTCCCTAACCTCTTGTCATGGAATGAGAGGCACCAAAAACAAACAGACAGACACACAAAAAACCTTTCCCACATCTTACAACATCAGAGTAGAACAGGAAAAATCATTATACTGAAGGAGCCTGACATGGGATTAGGAAAGGTTTAATTTATGCGAGCCATTCACACACTATATGGTTTTATTAGCCCTTTTCACATAATATATGGTTTTATTAGCCCTTTTATATAGACAATATTATTCCCATTTCAGCATATGAGAAAGCAAAAGCTGAGAATTTAAATGGCCATGGTCATACCAAAATGGAAAAATAAAATGTGGAAATCGTACTTTCTAGCTTCAAAGCCCAGGCTGGATGCTGAAGATCACAATATGCCTCATCCAGAGGACTTTTGTGAAGGGTAAAATAGATAACTGATATAGAACATGTCACTGAGAAAGAGCCATTGGGCTTCTTTTATCAACCCAGCAAAGCCTGGTCTCACTAAGCTTTGAGACTAGTGCAGGAGAAGACGGGTCATTCTACTTAAGTGCAAGTAGATTCTATTCTGTTATTTTAAATGAATTAACGTACAAAATTTTATTTTGAGTATTTTATACTGACATCTTATATCAGAAAACAAAGCACACTCACACAGGCTATGCATATTTCAAAGAGCAGATTACTGCTGCACTTATTAGATTAAATGAAATCAAGATCTGGTAATTTTTACTTAGACATTACAGGATCTAATTTTTATTTTGTTTATGAGTACAAAGTTAATTGAATAAGATAATATAAAACGTGGCTATATGGAAAGATGGGAAATTGTGTTTTCCAACTCTTTTTAAACTTTTCCAAATTTTCCAGGAGGCTGAGGTAAGAGGATCACTTAAGCCCAAGAGTTTGAGGTTGCTGTGAGCTATGACGCCACCAGTGCTCTATTGAGGGTGACAAAGTGAGGTTCTGTCTCAAAAAAAAAAAATTTGGTGACTATATCTAGTAACTATCTGATAAAATAAACACATTACTAAATGTTGTATTTTTAAAATCAGCATTACTGATCTTCTTTTTATGAATTTTGAAAATAATCATACAGGGTGGACATAAAGTTCGTATGCAATTTACTATGTTAAAATATTTTAAATTGCACACGAATTTATGTCCACTCTGCATATGTACATAGTATATTCAGGTATCCCACTTGACATTTTCATGCTCTCCCTCAATCTGCTTTGTGAGGTTCTCTTACAAAATGCTCTCCACAAATGCTTGCCTAGTGTGACATGAACTTCGTTATCACCATCGTCATCAGAACCATTTCTTGCATTGAGAGAGCATTTGGCATTTTATAAAGCATTTTTACATTGGTCTATCAATTTGATCTAAACAGAAACCTTTGAAATGTAGATCGATAATTTACCCTTCTTAAGGTGAATCTGAATTCAGAAAGATAAATAGGGGCTGAGACTTACCTGGCACTTACTATGTGTCTGGCACTTTCTCAAGTCCTTTAGATACATTAATTATTCTTAACTGTGCACCAATCTTATGAAAGAGATGTAGTGTCTCCAGGTTATAGAAAAGGAAAGAGAGGCCCCAGAGGTTGAACCACTCCCCTTGAATTCCAAATGTATACAGGACAGAGGCATAAATAGACACTATGCAATCTGCTTCCTGGTTACATCCTTTTAACCACCACTTTGTAGTATCTCTCCGGTAAGCTGAGCTGTAACATGTCACTTAGAAATGACATCTGAATTCAAAATATGATCCCTGATACCATGTTAACTCAAAATAATGGCTGAAATTTCAGAAAATTAAAATTTTTAGGAATGTCTCCTTATGGCTTGCTCAAACTAAATGTTTACCCCAAGTGAACTAGACCTCTCCAGTAATGTTCTTATGGGAAAGAAACTCTTATTCTTGGTTATAAATTCTAAGATGTATTTCATCCCATCATAATTTATCTCTCTTCTAATACTCCCACTTTTATGATGATAGATTCTTCCTTGAGGTTAGAAAGATCAATGAACTTTCTCCAATTCTGTTCCCTAAGTCTGCCTATCCCCCAAGAAACGTGATAGCTGCAGATACCACCATGGTCACTACATTTCTCCAAAATAAACTTGATCGGTCATCATTCCAGCTCTGTATGTTTCATACTTTCTGCCAAGCTATTGCCAGTTGATGATATTTGTTAAATTAATCCATGAAATCTGCTACTGAGCTTTAAATGCCAAGTTGCAGCATGAGCCATTGCTGTGAAAACTAGCAAGACTGGATGATGGGGAAGAAGTCAGGTCTGGAGAAAGTTAAGGTTTTCCTGGAGAAAGACAAGCCATCTATTGCTGGCAGATCAATATGACAACTGCTCCTTTTATGGATCATACCATTTCCTTAGACACAAAATAGACTAGAATCATCTCATTTTTCTCTGGCTTTTACATAGGGAAGGAAGCTAGGAAAACTCAAAGTTAGAAGGTTGGACCGAGAATGTTATTCCATTCCCCTAAGAGTCAATTAATCCTAGAATATTTCAGAAAAAAACCTCATTTAATGTTAACTATATTTTTTAATATGGAACAAAGCAGATCTAATAATCCACACAGTAGTAGAAGTTCTTCTGTGTGCAAGAACATTCTATGGTGCTGCCATGAAGCCCTCATTAGGGCAGTGTGGGGGCAGAGAAGTAAATATAGAAGGACCTATTCCCAAGGGAAGCTCAAAATCTAATGAATGAATGTTGGTGAATCTTCTCTGTAACAATGTACCCTGAGGGTAGAGACCATACAAGTTCTAGATCATTTTATATCAATTAAGCTAGAATATTGAAATGTCAGCAATACTCCTTATTCAACAAATTCTGCACTAATAGCACATTTAAGACAATTTTTTTTTTTTTTTTGCAGTTTTTGGCCAGGGCTGGGTTTGAACCTGCCACCTCTGGTATATGGGGCTGGCACCCTACTCCTTTGAGCCACAGACACTGCCCCATTTAGGCAATTTTTTACTGAAGACATTAGGTCTAAGAAAATAGGTCTATGGTAAATGTTTAAGTAAGACATGCTGTGTTTTATTTGATACTGTTATATTGTTGTTCACTCCTACAAAGTTCAGAGAACTTTATAGCCATTATGTCAATAATGTAACACACCAAGAATCCAATACAACAAATTCTCATTTTCAGAAAGTCTGAGTATATAACCAAATTGGCCTTCTTTGTAAAGCGGAATAAACACATATGAAACTTAATCTAGTGCTCAAATTTAATCACTATTTGTGCTAGCTTGTGAATTACCTGAGCTAACAGAAGCTGTTAGAAGAAGGGGTACGAAATCTAATAGATGCAGCTTTCAACATATCTCTTGTTTTTTCATATTACATGATTCGGTGCATGGTACTCTAAGAAATGTGGATCTTCTTACAAGGTCCATTTTCTACCAGGGTATGGATAGCTTAAGTTTTCCTAGGCAATGTCATAGTATTATTGCCCAAAATAATTTGGAGCACTCTAGTGTACATCTTGTGGTTTAAAGGCTTAAATATCTCCAATGGAATTATTGAGAGAAAAGAGTTGCTCTCTATTGATAATTGTGTGTGTGTGTGTGATTCCTCACATGTTCTTGTTTTTCTGCCTTCTTAACAGGGGAATTTGGAGAGGTATGCAGTGGCCGCTTAAAACTGCCTTCAAAGAAAGAGATTTCGGTGGCCATCAAGACCCTGAAGGTGGGCTACACGGAAAAGCAGAGGAGAGACTTCCTAGGAGAAGCCAGCATCATGGGACAGTTTGACCATCCCAATATCATTCGACTGGAAGGAGTCGTGACTAAAAGTAAGTCAGTCGGGAGACGTGCCTTTGTGCATGCTGAGAAAGGTTCTTCACATCCAAGCCTAGCTATTTATGAATTTTGATCATTTTTAGTTAAGTATCTCAGTTCTAACAAAAAAACTAGTTTAAGAGTAACATGTCTCTCTTTGACAATAAAGCAAAGATAATTAACTAATACTATATTAAGAGTGCTATTTTAGATTTTAAAAAATCTTTTAAAAATATTAGGAGCAAAGCATTAAACAATCTAAAGACATACTGCCTAAAAGATAATTAAAAAGGAATTGTGGAGAACTCTCAGCTATGTTTAGTAGCAAGGAAAAATAATGACTCAATTTTGACAGGAACTCCCGGCTAGTTGCCTTTTCTTTATTGTCCCACAGTCTGATTTAAGTTTCCAAGTCTTTACCTTGCCCTTGCTCCTTGACTTTAGGAAAATCATGAGGGTCTTAGAAATGCTTCTGAGCTGTAAATTTCAGGATCACTATAGACCCAAGGCCTTTTCTTGGTTCTCTGTGGATTTCAAATTGTTCTGCTCTGGGTCACAGATGGGTTCTTGACCGCCCTGAGGAAACTCTGGCTCATGGCCCATGATAGAGATATGAAACTTACGTCCATGATAGTTTCTCCAACTAGACTCAAAAGGCATCCCATGAGGCAGATCTGTAATTTTTGGCTCTAATCCCAATGCAAACCTTTGGAGAATGATCTGGGATATTTTTTTTTCTCCAAGATTTTAAAGCACAGAATGAAGAATAAGCAAAATTGGCATCCTACACCTTCGAGTGAAAGACAGCATATGGCAGGGAATTTGGCATCCTTTAGGGGATAATTCATTGGCACCGCATTTACATGCTCTGTGGTTACCAACAGACATTGTTCATTACGTTTTTCACAATGATATTTCCCTTTAACACAACAGAGCATTTTCCAAATGGTACTACTAACACCAATTCTCACTGTCGTGTGATTAAAGAGGCATTTCCTTCCTCACAAGGGCATGATATACATGAAGTATACTTTGATTTCCTTTCAAGTCTTTACATATAAGAAGTGGGATTAAGAATTTAACAATGTGGAATACTTTATCCACATGATGCATGCCCATATTATTTTTTAAGAAGTCTTTTTTTTTTTTGCCTCTTTACTCCTAAAAATCAGTCCTTATGAGTATTGGACATATTAAGATTAACACATTTTCTGTTGAAAAACATATTTTTTAAATGTTTTAAATTAATATAAAAACACTTGCTAGCAGTAGTAAATATTGGGATAGCATACAAATCCTTGGTTCCTTCTGGGCAAAGTTATGCTATTTTTCTATGCTATATCTTCTATAGAAATACAGTACCACATCTCAGTGGAATTTTAATGTCATTTTCCTGTTCAGTGTTCTCCATAACATCCTCATCAAATGATTGTCCTTAGATCTTGAGTCCCAGTAGAGAAAACTCACTTATCCCTGTGCAGCCACTATTCTAACTCTTAATTTTTTACGTTTTTCATCATAAAGCATCTGGTATGTGTCTGCTATGATACGGTGGCATAATTTTATTCTTACCACTAACCCATGAATTAGACATGATAATTTCTCATTTACATTTGAGTAAGCAAAAATGGTAAGGGGGAGCTACTTGTCTAAGTAAAAAGTGTAAGACACGGCATTGGGAATTTGTGTTCATCTCAGTCTTCATCTCTGTGCAAAAACAGGTTTCTTAATTATAATTATTATTCTGTATTTTAATTTTTAAATCTTCTCTTACAACTTCACCACAGAAAGGGATTCCTTAAGCATCAAAGAAATTCTAGAGAAAGTTAGTAACGCTTAATACTTAAAAGGAAAAAAGAGGACAAAAATCCATGTAATTTGGCGATCAGTGACTGAAAATAGACCCTGGATTATAATTGTTACTTGATTTACTAATCCTGAAGAATAAAAGGAAAGATTGATTAATTGATGAAGGAAGGAAAGATGGATGGACGGAAAGATCAGTGTCTTAAAGTGTTCAATTCATTAAATCAAATGAATTTTTCAAAGTAGTGCAATGATGTAACTGCTTGTATCACAAGCAGGGAATGGTGAAGAAAACAAATACTTTTTGACAAGGATAGAATTATCCTCTGTCTTCCTCAACCCCTACAACTCAAAAAAAAAATAAGATAAAAGCCACTATCAAATATATATTAGGTTTAAATTTAAGCTTTCTTACTCATAGGTTCTATTATTTTATCAAACATGAGTCTTTGTTTCCACAATCATGAATTATTGAAAGCTACCCATTATGTTTTGCTATTTCCTATGAAACCATTTACTAAATGAAAAGCAACATTAAACTATAATTATGGTGGCAAATTTTCATAGATATAAAAATGAAATAAATTAATATGAATTATGGTAACCAAAGAAATCCCATAAACCTCCGAGACACAACTATGAAAAAAACGCATTAAAAGTAGCTTGTAAAATTGCAGCTATTAGACGTTAAATATCTTATTCAGGTTTGACTCTGAAACAGTCTAATATGGATTACAACTGCCTTATTCTTAGGGTGAGAGTTCTGAATTTGATATATCTCCCTGGTCAAATAAGCATGTAAGAAGCTGCCAAATCCGACTATATAAATCCCAGTCATCTCATATATTGTAATCATCATAGAGTAGTAGCCTTAGAATTGGATTTTTGGACTCCTCTGTGGCATATTTATAAGCTCTAAGTCTGGCACCCTGTAACATCTGAGAGGAAGTAGACACTCCTTGTGATGAAGTTAATATGTTGTTTTTAATGCATAAATACGGCAATCTTGTCTTCTTCTCCTATTGTTTTCTCTGATTCCTGAGGCTATATGACTTCTAAAGCAATCTACCTGCAGAGTTCAGAAACACACACACACACACACACACAAGTGATGTAGAGTGTACAATTTAATAAACAAAAGTGTTTTTATAGAAGAAAAACCATATCATTATCTAGGGAAGATATTGATCTGATTGGTAAGAGTCATTGATCTGAGTTCAAGTTCTCACTCAACCTTACTGCTTGTGAACCTCCTGCAAATCAAAATGTTCACAAATACTTACTCACTTGCAATGTGGAATTATCATTACTACTGTATTATTTCCAGACACTTGAAAGATCAAATGAGATCACATAAGAATGCATAAAATGGCAAGGAATTATGCAAATCTAGATTACTACTCTGGTAGACTCAGAGATTTCACCAGTGATATGAGTGTATGCAAAATAATTCTTGAAAATAATTTGTTTATGTGCAAAGATAATTTTTTATTATTGCTATTAAATTGTGTGCCTTGAAATCCAATGTATGCTTTTCAAATCATTTGAAGAAAGTTTTTATCATTATATTTTTATTCATTCGCATTGAGCCATAAACAACTTTAATGGTACATTTTGAGCCTGATGATCTTAAATAAGAGAGGGTGACAGAGTCTCTGATCTTCAAAGTAACAGAAAGCTATGGGTACAAACTGTTGAGAACTGGATTCTAACACGTGTTATCAATTTTAGTTGAAGTTCAAAAGGATGTAGCTTGTATTTAGCAAGTGTTTAATATTTCTGCCATCACACCATCAGTCACACAATATTCAAGCTCCAAGGACACTTCCCATTGGCCATTTTTTTAAACTAGTAAATAGAAGGAATTACAATGGATGAGACTGATGTATTTTCTCTTGGTTTATTTTCTGGAAATTAAAAAAAATTGTGATGCAACTTAACTGTAATGTTCACTATTGAGGAATGTCATAGGCAGAACATTAAGAGGATTTCACATAATTAAAATATATCTATACTGGTGAGTATCCACTTTGCAGCAACACCTGAGCTTTTTCTTTACACTCTCCTGTTTCCTTGCCTTGTAGCAGAAGGAAGCATTGCTGGAACAGGATATCAGTATTTAATAATTATGCCAAATTCTTGTTATTTCTTGTTTGCCTCTCTAAAAGTTTCCTTCTGCATTTTTCTCGAGTGTTACACTCCATATCATGTTCTTAATAGACAATACATGTGTTGTTCTTATTTTACTAACAGTTTATAGAAATGGTTCATTAGAATAACACATTGTGGACATTCTGGTGACGCAGATTTTTATCATGCCCATCGGAGTGCCTATATCAATATAATCATGAAAATCTCTGGCCAATGTATTAGAGAAAAAAATAAGATAGGAATGCTATTTTACACGTTAATGTTCTTTTTGTTTCTTCCTCATTGTCCACTCTTGTCTCTTGGAAGAATTAGCCACATTTGAATTATAAAAGTATAAAATGATGTATCTTTTCCTCAGTTATTTAGATAGCAAGGTTTTCTGATATTTTTGAAAGATAAAATACAAATTACATGATTTATATGTCTCCCCAAACTGTTGTTTTTGTGGATCACTAGTTTAAACATAAAGCAACTCTCATTAAAAAAAGGCAAAATATAATGCATTAGTATAATAGCTGATTAATTCTGGTCTTACACACACTTTTGTAGAAAGGAAGGAAAAACGAAATCACCACTAGCTCAAGAGGCTAGTAATATCTGGATACCAAGCTAACAACTATTATTAGAAAGTCAAAAAACAGGTCATAGTAATGCATGAATAAAAATTCAATAATACTAAATTACCATGCCATATCCACCAATGTATTAAAAAATACTATGTTCGTGTCCAAAGTTGTTTTAATATTTAATAATTCCTCAAATTCCTATTAATTTACATTAATAGATAAAAAACTCGATACAGAAAACAAACAACCATGTTATGTTTTTATTAGCACATATTGAAAATATTTTTGCCTGATAAAGATATGTAAACACTCCCAAAGGAAAAAGATACCTACAAACATTAAATTCAATAGTAAAATATTAAAAGCACTTATTTTGAAGTAGGAAAATCAAGCCTGCTATCATTACTTAATTCAGTATTTTACTAAAGATGTTAATCTTTTCAAATTGCACATACATATAAATGAAAGGTTGAAAGTTTTAAAAGGAAAAAACAAAAATTGTTATAAAATCAGGTAGAGCATATTAGAGTTCTGCATTCACTACTTGCACTTACCGTATGACTCAGCTCTAAATGGAGTACAGGAGAAGAAGATATTAAATTCTGTCAACAAAGATATTGAATTCTGTTTCTTGTTGAAGTAAACATATTTTAATAAGAATTTATATCAGCCAAATGGAAAGCATTCTCTGTGTTAGGATTTATAAATATAGTTGGTTAAGGAAGACTTGGAGAAAGTATTTTTCAGTCTTATTTTGAAGACAAAAGTTAACCTTAATCAGTCTAAAATTATAGCCATAATCTGATACATGGTAACTTATGCACAGCTAAGTGCTGGATTGAGGACTACAGACAAATGGAGTTGGCCTCTGCTCTCATTTACTGAAAACAGGAGGTGTGCGGGGGATAATTTCAACAGAGTAATTTCTTGAGTAAAATAAAATTTGGAGGACATTGCCCCATATTTTATAAAGATTTAATGAGAAACCCTCAGAAAAAGTATCTTAATACGTTTATTATATTAGTTTGATACGGTCTATGGAAATCTGTAACTGAAAGCTTTTCTTTTTCATCAAAGATCAAAGATGATTCAAGTCTTCTTGATGTCGTGAGACATGGTTTGTCAACTTCCTTCAACCCTCCTTCACCTGTTTATGCTTCTTCTCCCCCCTTCCATCCTAATTCTAGACTGCCAGCTGCTAAGGTTAACAATTTTGATTTTATAAATTACACTGACGCGTTAGTATATGTTTAAGTCTTGTGAAAGTAAGATAGAAAGTGTTAGACACAATTACTATTGTTAAAGAGAGTTAATAGCGTTTCCTTTTGAAATGAAGTTAATAATCTTTAATATTTTAATAATCAAGAAATATTTTATGTTTGAAGGAAAATGTTTCAATCTACAAACCAAGATTCATTTTAAAACTGCAAAGAGAATGATTCTGACCGACTCTCTCACATACACACATTATTCTACTCTTTTTATGGAAAATGTGGTTAAGAAGGTTGTGGTGAAATAGTGCTGAATCTGGAATTTGTAGACATTTTGAATCATATTTCCTCTGTCATCAAGCAGTGATTCAATGATTAGTAATATCTCTGAGCCACTGGGGATAGATTGGGAAATGAACTGATTTTAACAGACTGATTTGCTTTCCTTTATGGTTGTGAAAGCTCACCGGTTTATTTTTATTCATATGTCAATTTAAGAACAAAAGCAAAACCCTACTGCAAATTTTGCTTTATTCATTTTTAACGGCTTTCATTTCCATGAGTCATAGAACAGTGTTTTCACTGAGTTTAGTATGTATGCCCAGATGTGTTTTGAGGTCTCCAAGGGCAGTGAGTGATACAGACTCTGTCTAGAGGAAGCTGATGATGTCATTTCTGAATCAAAATACACATGAAAGAGCATGTGATCTTGAGGCACATGTGAAGAAGAGCTGTGATGATAGAAATAATTTTTTTTCACTATGTTCAAACTAGTTCTCACTACTATTACAATCTCTTTTTCTACAACCCATTTTACCATAGTTAGAATCACAAGGGAAACTCTCAGTTAAGATCCTTCTTTTCCTTTGGGGTAGATGCCTAGTAATGGGATTGCAGGATCAACCTGGGGAAAAAAAAAATACTTCTTTCTAAGGTAGAATATTTGTAATTCTGTTTACTTGTTGTACATTTACTTTCTTTGAACTTAATGCAAAGCACATTTTCAGACTTGTCCCATCTTAACTGATGTGTTTATAAATACCTAAATTATAGAGTTCACTGCAGCCTGATCTGATTTCTGAATGGTCATGGAGCTTTGACTTAATTGACTAGTTTGATTTTTCAGCTACTTCTATTTCCCTTGCCAAACATTCTGGTAGGCAAGCTAATGAGAAGTGAAATGGTCATAAGGCTGGGAGCCAGAAGGAAAGCAGTGATAAGCAGAGGTCTGAGGAGTACAAAAGTAGAGAACTGGCCAATGTTATAGAAAGCTGGGGGTGAGAAGCAACATACATGTGACTAGACTTGCAGTACGCATTGAATTTTGATAGTGTATTATTCCTCCCAGACTTGTATTAGGGAAGGAAGACAGAAATTGGTGGTGGTTTATGGAGAACATGCATGTGCAGAATTTTACTCATTCATTCATTCATCCATTCATTTCATCAGGCTTGGTCTCTGTGACCAGTCTTTGGGCATCTGATACATGTTTAGGAGAGATCAAATTTTCTAAGGAAATGGCAAATTTGCCCTTCCTTCCTGAATATTTTCAAGTTAGTGTTCAGTTAGAATTTTGAAAAAGCAAGTTCTAGAGATTTTCAGGGTTCTAGAATGCTTACCACTGCTTTCCAGTTAGTATTTTAGTAATTAGATATACATGATATGGTGCCTAAAATATGTAACTGAATGAGTCTTAGCGGAAAACAGATCTGTTTATCAAATGTAACACCTGAAAATTATCAAAATATTTTTATAGAATTTAAATACTTTGTTTCTACCTCAGTAAATAAGATATACTTCCTGGGACAGGAGTCCTCAAACTTTTCAAACAGGAGACCAGTTCACTCTCCCTCAGACCATTGGAGGGCCGGACTGTGGGCCCCGGGATGAGTCGGCTGCTAAGCAGGACAGGCAGCAGTAGCAAAAACACCCAGTAGGCGGATAAATGTCCTAGGCGGGCCGCATGTGGCCCACTGGCTATAGTTTGAGGACGCCTGTCCTGGGATATGATCAAGTTACCAAATGTAATAAGCATAATTTCCATGTTGCCAATTCATAATTTACACGTAAAAATTAATACTTTTCACTTATGAAAGGAAAGCAAAGAGAGGAAGCCATTATCCACCATCAGAGTAGGAAAGTAACCCTCATGACGTAGAAGGTGCAAATTATGAAAGGTTATAATTGTTGTGTACGGTTAGGTGTCCGTAGATGTTTGTTTAAAAATCTATCATTTGCCCAAGGTCTTTTAGCAGTACTCAGTTAAGACTTCACTCAGGTTTTCTAGACTTAGAACAGAACTGATTTTCCTTCTCCTTGTAACATGATGGATTTATAATTAAAGCAACATTATAGCCACAGTAAAGTAAGAAAATTACAAGGTAGTAATACACGTAGGCTTTGAAATCAGAAACAGTCACGGTAAGGATTTACTTAACTACCAGCTCATTGCATTACTGTCATAAATTGCTTAAATCCACAATGTTTTCAGGTGAGGAAATGGTAAAGTGGGATTAATCCATGGCACTAATGTACACGTATGCTGTGAGGATGAAGTGTAATGGAACATATGTCAAGGATATAAGGAAATGTTACATAATTTTAATAATGGGAAAAAGATCATTAGCATTTCCAGTATATCAACACATACATTTTTTAATGTTTCTCTTTCTTTTTCAGATGTTTGTTTTGTATCACTTATTTCCCTAGTTGACGTCACAATGTGTATGGAGTTATATTTTCATCTTCGTTCACATACATTTACACTGTAACAATTGTCTAAAGTGCTAAAATATTCAGAATCATTTTAATTCAAAATAGTCTTTAAAATTGACATGCAACAATTCATTAAATTATATGTATGATTGAAAACGTATTCTACTTAAAGTTGTATGTATCCAATATACTTAGTACCTTTGCAGCTAATTTTTTTTCATACTTTAATGTTTCCTTCAGTGTAAATTTCCAAGAGTAACAGCACAGTGTGTTAAGATTGTAATTTTTGGCTTTAAAGCTTGTTAACTATGTGATGCTGAGTAAGGTAATTAACCTCTATGTCTCAGTTTTCTCAGGTGTAAAATGGAAATAATAATGACTATGTTAATACATATAAAATAATTAAACCAGATTATTGTACATAATAAGTGCCTTAGAACTACAGTAAAATATTGGGTTAAAGGTTTAATGTACTTAAGGCCACATATTTCCAAAATGGTTATTACAAGTTACTGCCAATAGCAATTTTAATTTTAGTTCTATTTTCCTATTAAACAAAGCATAGATTTTATAATTTTAATGAGTTAATAAATATAGGTAAGAGATTACAATTACCATTGTTAGCTTTTAGTAGAACACACATGTAGAATCCATGAAGGCAGGACTTTTTTATCTCCCAGCTTCCAAATAACCAATACAAAAGACAATACCTAGCACAGAGCTTGGTAAATGCCCATGAAAAGAGCAAATGCATGTTGAATTTTTGACTTTATCAAGCTTAAAGGAAGAAGTACTTGATTTTGAAGTTGAGTTAAGATGCAATGAGTTAAAAGAGGAAAGAGGCATATTTATGTTCAGTGAAAGTCATGTCAAATAAACCAAATTAGGGACTGTAGGTTATAGGTCTTTGTTCTAAAAACTAATTTTCTCCAGCTTTTTGTTTTTTAAGTTATATTTTCTATTAAAACCTAAGTGTTTTTGTTTGTTTGTTTGTTTTTGTTTTTTTTGTTTGAGACAGAGCCTTAAGCTGTCGCCCTGGGTAGAGTGTTATGGCCTCACCGCTCACAGCAACCTCCAACTCCTGGGCTCAAGCAAGTCTCCCACCTCAGCCTCCTAAGTAGCTGAGACCACAGGCGCCTGCCACAACACCCAGCCATTTTTTGGTTGTAGCTATTATTGTTGTTTGGCGGACCCAGGCTGGATTCGAACCCACCACCCTAAGTGTATGTGGCTAGTGCCTCAGCCACTCGAGCCACAGGCACCTAGCCAAAACCTAAGTGTTTTTTTTTTTAATTGCAACTTTGTAAAATTTGGAGGACAGGAAAAGTTCTCACGTTTGTAGTCATTGGGTGTATCAAAGTATCTATCTATGTTCATGGCATGATAATTTGTTGAACTGTCCTGATTATTTTACTTATTATTTGCCATATATCTAGGTAAGCCAGTTATGATTGTCACAGAGTACATGGAAAATGGTTCATTGGACAGTTTCTTACGTGTAAGTAAAATATTTTATATGTGTATGTTATACATGAATATATGTGAACGCACATACATATACCACATATATTAATGATAGTTGAGAATGTTAGAGAGTGTCTAACATTGCCAAGTAATTAGGGAATCTAACTTTAAAGTAAAACTGAAATAGCAAGAGGAACACTATAAATTTGCATCTCTATTTAGAACCATTCAAATGCTAATGGTTACATTGTTTTTAAATGTGACTTATTCTTCAGACTTTTTGTATTGCTAAGATTTCCAAGTGATAACTTTCAGATGAAAGCTATAACCCAATTATAGTCCAAGAATATGGGGAAAGGGGGTGGGAGGATGGGAGGAGGGAGGGTAATTGGTGGGATCACACCTACAGTGCATATTACAAGGGTATTGTGAAATTTACTAAATGTAGAATATAAATGTCTTAACACAATAACTAAGAAAATACCATGAAGGCCATGTGAACCAGTTCGATGAAAATATTTCGAATTGTATATAAAACCAGCACATCGTACCCCACCATTGCATTAATGTACACAGCTATGATTTATTTAAAAAAATGAAAAAAATAAAGTAAAATAAAAATATAAAAGAACCCTAAAGAAGACATAAAAATCATGGGTGTAAGATAAAACTATTTCTTTTTTAAGAATTAATCTCAGTCTGCTGTAGAGTATGTCCCTCTGACATGGTGCCGTCTACCCAGAATAAGCATTTGCTATATACGTTCTCGATTTAAAGATATCATTTGTTAATATGTATATATATATATAAATATATATATATATATGCTTTTTAACGCTTTAATTTTGGAAGCTTTATACTTTCATATATTTCAACATACTATATTTCAATGTAATATATTGGACATGTTAAATTTTAATGTATTTCAATAACTATTATGGTTAAAAATGTTATGAAGTTCAAGATACTGCCAATTACCTGTCATCACAGGGCATAAAAAAAGACAAAGCCCTGGCCTCAGTGTGCTTTTACTAATATATAAAATGGGATAGATGGATGATAAGATAGATAGATAAAATATGTAGTGTTACTCATAAGCATGGAGTAACATTTTAAATTTTCTAAGAATTAGAAAGTACTTATTTTAATATTCACTAGCCCAATAAGATTTTTAGTAGTAATAATTATATTTTCACAAACAATTCAAAATAAATCAGGTGATTTAAATTATTATAATATATTCTCTTTTAATTGTTTGTATAGAAAGAATTATATATGAAATTTTATATTAATAAATTATCTATACATTATAAACTATTTGTTCCTGTTTTAATCCAATTATATGGGAAGATTTTCTAAATCTTGGACCGTATGACTTTATCTCCTTCTACTTTTTATTTCTTGACTTACTCCTCAGGGTTAGGTAGAAACACAAATAATACTTTTGACAACTAGAACTTACTTATGAGGGTCGTTAAAAATTTAACATCCTCCTTATTTGAAACAATTTAAACATGTCTGAAAGCCAAGAAGGGAGATTCAATTCAAACAACAAAAGAAAAAAAGATCCAGACTCCACACAGTGGCTCACACCTGTAATCCCAGCACCCTAACCTAAAGCAAGAGTAAGACTCTTCTATCCTAAAAATAGAAAAACTGTCTGGCATATGGCACAGGCCTGTAGGCTCAGCTACTAGGGAGGTTGGGGTAAGACTATTTCTCAAGTCTCAGGAGTTTGAGGTTGCTGTGAGCTATGATGCCACCATGACACTCTACCTAGGGTGACAGATGTCTAGAAAAAAAAAAGCCAGAAGATTGATTTCATTTGTTGTTGTTTACCTTCATGTTTCGGAGGAAGAGTTTCTTTGTCACACAAAACAAACACCAGGAAAATCCTAATGTTGAATTTCAAGGCAAAGAACATTAGACGACTTCTTACAAAGTATCGAGTTACTTTGAGTACTGAGTTACTTTGTTTTATCCTTGTCTCCATTTATCCACATGTCTTAGTTTTAAAAGCTTAAAACTAAAATATGTGTAGTCCCCCTTATAAGAAAATTCAGTATGTAAGATTTTAATTAAAAAAATATGTATCTTTGGGAGATAGTAACACATTTTCACTGAACCCTTGAAATGCTCTGCAGAAGCACGATGCCCAGTTCACGGTGATCCAGCTGGTGGGGATGCTTCGCGGGATCGCATCCGGCATGAAGTACCTGTCAGATATGGGCTACGTGCACCGAGACCTGGCTGCCCGGAACATCTTAATCAACAGTAACTTGGTGTGTAAGGTTTCCGATTTTGGGCTCTCACGTGTTCTAGAGGATGATCCAGAAGCTGCTTATACAACAAGGGTAAGGAACTCTGATTTCTTCCTCTTTAACTTTGTTTTTCATCTGGTATCATATTGACTAGTAAATAAATAGAAATCATGATGCAAAATTCTTTGTCAATTATATTTTCCACAAAAAAGCTGTGTCTCTCAAAATTAAAATATCATTACTTATTCTGAGAAAATAGGAGGTCATTCTTTAACATGTAAGGATTTGAATTGTAAAGTTCCAACACTGTTTTAATACTGCCATCCACACCCCCCCAAAAAAAAAACAGCAAATTTTGTACCTGCCTAACATCTTGGAATTTATATATTTACTCATCCCTTCATCATGGTTGAGTAAGGAGACTGGATCAGCTCTTCAGACACCCATCCTACTAAATATAATTTTAAAACATTTTAAAAGGCTCGGCGCCTATAGCTCAACCAGCTAAGGTGCCAGCCACGTACACCTAAGGTAGCGGGTTCGAATCCCCAGTCCGGACCACCAAACAACAATGACGGCTGCAACCAAAAAATAGCCAGGCGTTGTGGTGGGCGCCTGTGGTCCCAGCTACTTGGGAGGCAGAGGCAAGAGACTCGCTTGACCCCAGGAGTTGGAGGTTGCTGTAAGCTGTAATGCCATGGCACTCTACCCAGGGGGACAGCTTGAGGCTCTGTCTCAAAAAAAAAAAAAAAAAAAAAAAAGAATGAAAAATAAAGGATTCAGTAACCTAGTCAAATGTGTCTATCCTTTTGGTAACTGAAGTATTTTTTTTTTAAAGCAATTAGAGGGAATTAATCAGTGTAACTGCTGTCACCCATTATTTGTCAGCAAGGGACAATACAGTTTGGTATGACACTGAATAACCCTGGGAGCTTACCTTGATATGTGTAATAAATAGGCATAT
>CAUYTI010065089.1:0-12856 GCA_963575145.1 Galago senegalensis
CACCATCTCCACCACCATCATCACTGCTCCATAATCACCACCACCATCACCATTATAACCCTCCCATCTCCACCACCATCATCACTGCTCCATAATCACCACCACCAGCACCATCATAACCCTCCCATCTCCACCATCACCATCTCCACCACCATCATCACTGCTCCATAATCACCACCACCATCCCCACCATCATCATCAACATAACTACCACCACCATCACCATTATAACCCTCCCATCTCCACCATCACCATCACCATCTCCACCATCACCATCTCCACCACCATCATCACTGCTCCATAATCACCACCACCATCACCATTATAACCCTCCCATCTCCACCACCATCATCACTGCTCCATAATCACCACCACCAGCACCATCTCCACCACCATCATCACTGCTCCATAATCACCACCACCATCACCATCTCCACCATCACCATCTCCATCACCATCATCACTGCTCCATAATCACCACCACCATCACCATTATAACCATCCCATCTCCATCATCACCATCACCATCACCATCTCCACCATCACCATCTCCACCACCATCATCACTGCTCCATAATCACCACCACCATCACTATCTCCACCATCACCATCTCCACCACCATCATCACTGCTCCATAATCACCACCACCATCACCATCTCCACCATCACCATCTCCATCATCACCATCACCATCTCCACCACCATCATCACTGCTCCATAATCACCACCACCATCACCATTATTACCCTCCCATCTCCACCATCACCATCACCATCTCCACCACCATCATCACTGCTCCATAATCACGACCATTATTATAACCATCCCTGTCAACATCATTGTCATCATCACTATGACCATAGTCACCATTGTCCCATCATCACCATCATCATAACCACCACTATCACCTTCATTACTACAATCATTAACACCAGCAAAATGACCTTTGCTATCACTATTCTTGTCATAATCTCCATTATCATCACCTTCTTTACAACTATGACCATCACCATCATGTGCTTACTCAGCAAATGTCTTCTCTCTACACTAAGAATTCTCAACACCTTTGTTACCATCTGCAGAGCAGCAGTTGTGTGACGTAAGCATCCATCCAAAAGAACATGAGAACTTTGGAAACTTAGTGCTGAGTTACTGCCTCCATTGTGAAGCGTGAGCTACAACCTTGAGTTCTTCCCACAGATGCTGCTGGCTCCTGGGAGCTGTAGTGATGGAGACTCCTGTGCTCACATGAGGAATGCTGGTTGGGGTGGTGTGGAAAACTGCAGCTACCTGTCAGTAGCCTCCTTTCCCATAGTTGAGTTCTCCACTATTGGGGTCTAAGTAGTCAGTTCTACAAAGATAGAGGAGTAATTTCATGTTTATGGTGAGTATTATGACATCTTCCTCAGGTCACACTAGGACTTCATCTTAGTGATAAGTATGAAACTTCTGAACAATTCCAAACTCAGATTGTTATCTAAAAGTTTTATTGTTGGAATCATTATATATGGGAACTAAGGGAATTGTTTTATAAATGTAGATGCTGGAGGTATCCTGGAGTGGGGGCTGCAAAGAGCCCTTGTGCTCCTGCAGGGCCCACATCCATGACCAAGCTGGGCTTCTGGGTGCAGCTCAGGTAGCAGAGGGAGCAGGTGAGGGGCACAGCCAGCCGCAGTGTCCCCGGGCACTGTTTCACCACGTGGTTGAGTTTTGAAACCCCGGCTTCCAGCCTTGGGAACTTTCCTAACACTCAACTGTGGTAAAATGTAGAGTAATTTCTTGTGTCTGAAAAACCATGGCTCCTAATGCTCTGAGTGCAAAGCCCAGTTGTATCAGCTCATGCCCGTGGCAGGGCGGGGCCCCGCTGATGAGGTTTGACTGGGAATGTTCTTCTGCCACTGTTCACCACACTGTGTTTCAGGTGTTACACACCCTGGTGGCTGCAGGGTGGTCAGAGTGAAGGGAGCCAGGCCTTCATTTCAAATATATTTGCATTTCCAAAGCCCAGAGTTGCCTAAGTCACTCTGTGAATGTTGACATGATGGAATTTTAGGTGGGGATGTTGGTCTCTGCTTGGGAATAAATCACCCTCCCTTAATTCTCTGACCAGCCTGAAAACCTGTAAAATAAGGCCTCGGTGAAGGCATCCCCCAGATGGGAAGGCTCTTGATTTACTGGACAACAGATGGGATCAATCTGATACAACATCCTGGGGCTTTATGAGTCGGGGATATTTGTGTACTGAAGGTTATTCCTGAACTCATAACATCTCATATTCTGAACTGCACTCAATCATCTCCTACACAATGAGGCTTGGATTGATAGACATGTTAATTACACAAGGAATGCTTCTGAAGTTGGCTGGTAGTGTGTGTTTGCTGCCACGATTTTAGCTTTGCCCCGGCCTCCGCCCTGCCTGCCCTTTGAGAGGTCCAGATGCCTCTGCCCTGTCAATCCTCTGAGAAGTCCCAGCACCATATGTCCATCCTCTGAGAAGTCCCAGCACCATCCATCCATCCTCTGAGAAGTCTGGGCACCATCCGTCCTTGTGGCGCCTGGCCTGGACTCCTCGCCTAGCTTCACAGGCCCGGAGCACCCGCCCCTGTTGTTCTAAGCTGGCACTTCCAGTGTGGTGAGCAGGGCCAGGTTCTAGTCCTGCTGCTGCTCGGTCCAGCCTCATAGGTTGCCCTTGAGTCCAGGCCTATTCCTGTTCATGCCTTCTTCCCCTCCCCTGCCTGGCTGTCCCTGTGCCTCCTAAGACCTGCGAGTGTTTCTCAACACATTACCATTTATAACCTCATGGTTCAGACACTCGAAGCTTTTTCGTGTGAACTGTGTTGATCTAGGTCTCTCCTACCCTGGGAGCCTGAGGTTGCTGACTTTCACTTGGTTTCTAGAACATTTTGAACATGTAGTCTATGTCTGGTTCCAAGAGTGGCAGGCATTTTGGCAGGACATGGCAGGGACATTCTACTGGAGACTGCTCAGACAGATGTGCCACCCATGACAAGGGTGTTGCCCTCTGCCTCTCAGCTGGTGTGGCTCCATCTGACCACAGGCCATGTTACCCACAAGTGGCATGTTCTTTGATGAGTCTGGAGGACAACATGTCAGCCTGCTAGCTTGCAAACTTACTGGGACCAGAAATGAGGTGGTAAGACCAGGGTCTGAGGGCATGAAGGGCACCCACAGCTGTTGTCACCACTTCCCTCCAATTTCAAACCCTGACTCAGGGCACAGGCAGTACTGAATAAGCAGTTGAACCATGACAGTGTCCCATGTGACCCTTTGCGGACAGATCCAGCTACTAGCAGACCTCCACACTTCTACACATGCAGGTCTTAGAGGAAAGATGAACTATTATTGGGTGGGGATACAGGAGGCACCCATGCCCAGAGTTATGGCTCGCACAGGGATTTCATGAACCTCAGCTCCCTGTCTCCGCAGTCTTGGGAGGTATGATGTGTGCACAACATACCATGTCTTGGTTTAGCACAAGACGTGGCAGCAATGTGAGCTCTGCGGTGTTGGGCAGGTGCTGGCCTGGTCCGCAGCCATCAGCCTCCAGCCTCCAGCCAGCAAGGTGTCCAGACCCTGGGCCTGGGTGAGCACAGTCAGCCTGGTGTACACCAGCCCTGCCTAGTCTACTGACATTAGGAAAATGCAGCTTCTGCTCTGGGTCTTGGATGTCCCCAGAGAGCTGGGACTACTTTTGCCACCACAAAGCTGACCAAGAGGCACCTTACTTAGCCTTTTGTGTTCAACGCTGCACCTGTGCCAGGTTCCGTGGGCTGTTTCCATGGCCCTCTGCACTGTGGGAAGAGGGCCAGGCTTTCCCACGGTAGCAGACAGGCCCTGTCAATTAAGGATCACTTTCAATTTCCCTGTTTATAATCCTGTGGCTACTGGACATCAATAACCCTCCCTCCCTCCTTGTCACTGGAAGATTGATGGCGCACGTCATCTCTCGTATGAAGACATTTAAATGAAAATCACACTTCTGTCTGCATCCCATTTTCCTGCTGAACGGGGAAGCCACCCTATTAAATCAAATTATATGTGACTTTTAAAACTTCCCTTTACAGCATTCAATTGAAAATCTGAATCCTATCATAATACATTGCCTTTTTTTATGAGTAAATTGACTTTACTTGGTCCCTTGGGGGTTTCCAACCTCCCTTTCCATATTAGGGGACAGAAAGACCAACTGCCAGCCCACAGGCAATGTGCACACATGACGGGTCCAGCAGGAGGGGACCTGGCCTGCTCCAGCCCCTCCACAGCAGCTGGATTTGAGAGGCAGCACTTGGTCCCGGCTTACCCTGACCATGGCTTCTCAGAGTCTGGTGTGCACAGGAGCTGAGGGCTTGTTACGTGCAGATGATGACTCAGCAGGGCCAAGGTTCTGTGCCTCTGGTGTGCTGTGGGTGATGGAGACTCACTATTTGGGGCAGGGCTGCCATGGGGGGTGGGCTTCTGGGGGGTGGGTGGCAGGTTTTGGAGAAATCCCCCCTCCCCAGAAGCCTGGGGCCTGCAGGTGTCCTACATTTGTGTGCACAGAACCCCAGAGCTCAGCCCATGAGGTGGAGGCTGTAGACTCGGCTCTTTTGGGTGTCTTCCGTGACTACGGCCACAACTTCGAGGTGCAGAGTAACAAGCTCAAAGGTTAGAAGAGGCTCAAGGGCTGTTCCATCCTGCCCTGCCCAGCAGCATGGAGCCAGAGACCATCTGACGGTGCCACCTCCTCTGCCAGGCGTGCTCTGTGTTCTGTCTAGTGGATTGGCTATAGCACCACGATGCTGGGACAGCCTCATCTCACCCCTGACGGTCAAGGGTCTGGGAGTTTGAGGGATGTGTGCACTGGAGCAGGCCAAGGCTGTTTGCTCTCTAGGCTGCATGGGGCTGGGTCCCTGTGGGAAGCAGGGACGGAGTAGGGCCACTTGCGGCTGTGTGAATGATGCACACGGGTCTGTCTGTCCATCTGCTGTGCTGCAGAGCTCTGTGTCCTGCCCTACGCAGGCACAAGGAGGAGGGAAGGAATGGTGGGCTGTCAATGGTCCCAAGGAGGTTTGGTTCCAGGGCATTAAAGTGTTCTGTGACTGGAAGTACAGCAATTCTCTTAATAAGTCCTGAGGGTTATATATATAGCATTTGCCCAGTGTGTGTGAGTGTCTAGGTACAGATGGAGGACCAGGTGCAGGCTAGCACAGGTGCAGACATGGATGCAGATGCAGGCACAGCTGTGGGTATGGGTGCAGGCTGATAACACGGGTATAGCCTGGGCACAGCTACAGGTGTACAAGCAGGTGCAGGTACAGATGGCTGCAGTCCACTCATCCTTTACGAGGAGCACCTCAACTGGGAGATGTGGTGAACACAGATGCTCGGTACAAAAGGTCTCTTTGACATAGACAAGAGTTATGGATCTCAGCAGTAGAGGCATTTCTGGTAATTCTCAAGAGAGAGGTACAGAAATAGTGTCAGGGTCATACTTCTTATCCCAGCCCATGCTGTATCAAAGGTGGGCATGAAGTATGGGAGTGATCACTGTCACAGAACTGAGGCGGACCTGGCCACAGTCACTGCTCAGTCTGCTCAGTCACATCAGGCAAGCAGCAGAGGAGGCCCCACCCTGCTGACCATGGGGCCACCCCTCCTCTTGTGGGCCCCACATGCCTGGCAGACCCTCACACTAGGGCTGTGACTGTCCTGGGTTCAGCCTACTCCCAACATGCCCGAGGGCCCTATAGGGAGCTGGACCCTCCCCTTGGAGGACAGGAATGCCGAGGAAGCTCAGATGCCCCAGTGAACAACAGGTAGAAACAGAACAGAATTCAGAAAGTTTAGACAACAACACCAGAGATCCTGAAATAACTAAGCCACGAGACAACCTCACATTTAAAATTTATAAGTCTACTGAAACCATAAGGGATCCTTTTAAGGAGATTAAACGCAAAAAATGCTTCTATTAATGTAGCTCAAAATTACCTAAAGTAGGATTTTTAAAGTGGTCATTACCATGAAGTTATCATGAGGAGGAGGACACCTGCAAGTCAGAAGCTCTAGTACCACAGACCTGTGCATTGCGGATGATTGCTTGGTGCCAGGTGGGAATCTCTTGGCGATCTGGGAAGACCTGGTGGGCTGCTCAGAGTACATCTGCCCCGTTGGGGTTTGTTTCAGTGGGGCAGACAGGCAGTGGGGAGTGTGGCAGCACATGCAGGCACACACATGCATATACATGCATACACATGCACAAGGGCACACACACACGTATGCATACACATGCACAAGGGCACACATGTGCACAAGGACACACACGCACATGCACAAGGGCATACACATACACATGTGCACACACATGCAAAAGGGCACACACATACACACGTGTGCATGCATGGGCACAAGGGCACACATGTACACGTGTGCACGCACAGGCACAAGGGCACACATGCACAAGGACACACACATACAACTGTGGGGGGGTTGGACTAAAATTGAGGGGACAGAGGGTAGAGCAGGGGGCTCTGAGTAGCTGAATTTTGGACAGAGCTGGTGTGAACATGCCTTGGAAGGAGATGGAGGGCCAGGTGGGCAGAGCCACAGGGGTCACGTGAGTGCATGATGGGAGAGGTGGGGTGTGGGGCTACCTGTGAATCGAGAGTGTGAGATGGCCCAAAGTGGAGGTGTGTGGCTGAGCTGAGCTGGCCATGCAGAGCAGAGCCTTGGGAGGGCCATGGAGAACTAGGAATTATCTCCATGTTGGAGTCGGTGGGGCCTGGCCATGGTTTGGATGTGGGAGCAGTGAGAGAAGAGCACTGAGGTTTTAGTCACAGAGGATTAAATGGGGCTATTTAAATGTTTCCTCTCTTTAGAAAACTAAACAAACAAAAAAAAGTTGCATAAGTTTGTTTACCAAGTCATGTGAGATTAAATACCACTTGGTGTTGGGAGAATGTGGCGGGGTGGCAGGCAGGGGCATGTCAGGACAAGGGCTGCAGTTTCTTCCTGACTAGTCGTCTATCTCAGGAAAGACAACTGAGAGACTCAAGAGAATGGTTAGATATAAAAATGCCTATTGATCTGGTATTTATGATAGTGAAAAGCAAACAATGGGAATGTTTAACAATAAGAGATTGTTTAAGGTCCCGCCCGGAGTGAGCTGGTGAGAGATGAGTGACACCTCGCTCAACTGTGGTTGAAATATTAGTCACATGCACTCGAGGAATTAAATGCACACACCCCTAGACAGAAGGCATCACAGGAGGAAGCATATTAATGGGCGGAGGCGACGTGTCTCCGGCGACTGCCGATGCCCCTTCTCCTTGCTTGCCAAGCTATTTGCTGCTTTTGTCTTCTTTGCTTTAGTTACATTGTTACTCTGTTTTTATTCTAGCAATTTAGACATTACACATCCTATTTCAGCTTTTGTAGTGATTGTCCTTTGATTTGTTTCATAAACATTTGAACTAATGGCTTTGTACGACTGTCCAGAGAGACTGTATCTCCCACCTTGGAATAGGACAAAAACCCTCAGCCACCCCTAAGGCTGAAGGAGGTAAAGCCTTTTCTTTCAGACAGCTGAATTGGTTAATCTTGATAATTAGACTCAGTTACACATGTGTGTGTGTTTAAGTTGTCTGCCTTTCTCTCTTTGAATATAGTTTTTCTTTTAGAGGATTACATTCTAAGATAATTATTAAATATTATAGATATTTACAATGCTCCCTGTCCCCAGCATCTCGGGCACACTCCACAGTCATGCTGGATGAGAACCAAGTGCCCTGGGAAGGTGTCCACACTCAGGGCACCTTCAGAGATGTCAGATCTCTCTACGTCCCTGAGAATGCCCTGATGACTCTGGTCAGTGATGGCCCGTCCATCTCTCTAGCTGCCCTTCACTCTCTTGATCGTCTTTCCTTTGTATTCATGAAGCACTGGGTCAGAGGTCTGCTGGAGGGAGAATAGAGAGATTATTTTTCATTCTTTTTTAAAAAAGATCTGATTGAGCTCTTCCCATATGCCAGGGAGCAGCCCACACTCGGGGACGTAGGAAATGAACTTGTCAGCTGCGTGGCTGAACTCCTGCCCAGCGGGAGCGTGAGTTTGCTAAGCCACAGCAAGTTTAACAGGTGTGTATTTCCTTGTCATGATGCACCAAACGTCACCCTACAGCCTTCCCACACCTGATGGTGCCAGCAGAGGATGCCATGCCTGCCTGGTTTCTGTTTCTTTGTAGACAGTCAAGTGTGGGTTTCATTTTGATCTCCAGAAGTTTCAGAAATTTTCCTTTAATCTTGGAAATTTGAGGCTCAGCGCCTGTGGCTCAAGTGGCTAAGGCGCCAGCCACATACACCTAAGGTGGCAGGTTTGAATCCAGCCCGGGCTCACCAAACAACAATGACGGCTCAACCAAAAAATAGCCGGGCATCATGTGGGCGCCTGTGGTCCCAGCTACTTGGGAGGCTGAGGCAGGAGACTCACTTGAACCCAGGAGTTGGAGGTTGCTGTGAGCAGTGATGCCACAGCACTCTACCCTTGAGGCTCTGTCTCAAAAAAAATAAAATAAAATCTTAGAAATTTGAGATTCTGCAAGGTTGTGCCAAATTACGTGTCTCCTGATGAATCCTGACAATTGGGATATTTCCTTCTCCAGCTTTGTAAGGTCCCTTCCTCAGTCCCTACCTCAGGTATCCCTGGGGTACCTCCCTGCCCAATCCACCCCTCACCACCCAGCTTTGTGCTGGAGCTGCTCAGCAGATCCTTTTATTGTTTCTTTTGCTGTTTTACTTTTGGCTTTGGGGCAGGAAGTTGTTTTGTTAGGTATCTGTTGGGAAGAACTCTAACCTTTAGGAAGTTTTGCTGTTCTAAATGTTTTTTTTTCCAGTTTTTCCTCCTCTGATTTTCTCCTTAACCTCATCCAGTGTTTTCTCTAATCCCACTCATTGACATACTGTTTCAATTTTTGTTTTCCAGTTGTAGGATGGTAACAAGCTGATTCATGCAGCTTGATTTTGAGGAATCAAGTTTCTCAACATAAGCATTGCATAAATTATGGGACCTGCTAGAGGTGACACCTTGAGAAAGGCCAATGGTGAGTGTCTGACAAGAAGACAAAGGTGTGGCTATCATGGCTATCATGGTCAGGTGGTTCCTGAAGGTCACAATAAACAAGGCAGCCATATAGAGTGGGCTTAAGCTTGGCAAACGTAGCATAGAGGTTATGGTGCCAGCCACATACCCTGAGGGTGGCGGGTTTGAATCTGGCCTGGGGCAGCTGGACAACAATGACAACTGCAACAAAAAATAGCTGGGCATTGTGGCAGAGCCATAGTGTAGACCCAGCTACTTGGGAGGCAAGAGAATCCCTTAAGCCCAAGAGTTGGAGGTTGCTGTGAGCTGTGACATAGTGACTCTACCCAGGCTGGCATAGTGAGACTCTGTCTCAAAAAAAAAAAAAAAAAAAAAGAGTGGTCTTAATTACCAGTTCTATACCAATGAGGAGAGCTAGGGGCTGACCAGTAATGACCCTGTTGTCATGTGATCAACTATATTTTATCATTAGCAAGATCAACACAGTCACATTATGAATCCACTGGAGCCACGTAATTCTTCCTACAGAGCCCCTGGGCAGTCAGTGTGAGGTGGGGCCTATGTACAGTCCTCAGTGTGAGGTGGGGCCTATGCACAGTCCTCAGGGTGAGGTGGGGCCTATGCACAGTCCTCAGTGTGAGGTGGGGCATATGCACAGGTGGGGCATATACAGAGATCTGCTGTTTTCTATTAATAACATTAGGCTCATGCACCTGCTGTAATTTCATTTACCTACTTTTAACGTGCTACGTAGATGTTATTCTCCTTTCTGCCCTTTTTACGTTTCTATGAGTTGTGTATAGGGTTACTTGCCTGCCTTGACTATCCCTTCTGGATCCCAGTTTTGGCTTTTATCTCTTGAGTGCATTAAAGCACATGAAGGGTCAAGGCTGTGTCTGTGTGTCTATTGCAAGCACTGTGGAGTGCAGGGCAGGGCTCAGGTGCCTGGCAGTGGGCCTGTTTTGCTGAAGAAAAAGCTAAGCCCACCTAAAGTTGCCTGAAATGTCAGCTCAGGTTGTTGGGCGTCTGCTCCTGCCATGGCGACTTGTGAAGACCAAGGACAAGCATGGCATCCACAGGGACACTGATAGGCTCTCCAGGCTCCCTGCATGCCCTGGGGACGTGTCTTCCTCTTCGATAACCCGGCAGGACCAAGGTCAGCAGCAGACAATTCCTGCTCAGATGTTTATGTGTCCTCACCGTGGTCTGGGCCCCGGCTCACAGTCCCCTGCTACAGCCACTGTGTGATATCTGGGGTTCTTCCTTTGGGTGTCTCCTTTTGGTGTTCGATTGATAGAAAGGAGCTTATTTTAATTCAATAATATTATTAGTGTTCTAGGAGTGGTCTAGCACATTCAAACTGCAAGAGTCCACACTTGTACTACAAACAAAGCAGAGTCTGAACAGTGATCACCCGACATTTGTACACTCGAGGTGTGACTCTGGAGAGGCATGATCCCTACACCGAGCCCCGTCCACGCTCACCATCTCCCAGGGCAATAGTCTAATGCACTGGGCACCTTTCTACTCTCCCACTTAAACTATTATTCTAATTCATTGTTAATTCCAGTTACCTGGAAGCCAAAGCATTTGATTTACGCTGCCTTAGAGGATCTGGCCTGTCTTGACCTGGTGCTGTCCCGACAATGTCCCTGCAGACCCCTCACCTTCTGCTCCCACGGCGGGGTGTGTGATGGTCCAGCTGTGCTGTCTCGGCCTCGGGTCCCTCTACCCAGTGGCAGTTCCTTCTCTCCTCTGTTTATAGAGGTCAAGTGTTTTAGTTTAAAAAGTGTGTCTTTTGGTACAAAGCCATCCTGAACAATTTGGACTCCGGATTCCTGACCCTGCTATTTCATGGGAGCCGAAGCCCCTTTCAGCAGGGCCTCCCCGGCTGCATCCTCGACATGCTCCACTAACCCTAATAGCTCCCTATTACCAGCTACAATTTAGCATCTGAGCCAGGAGCTGGACGAGAAAGGGGAGAAAAGGGTGTAAATTATACGGAGTCGCAGGGAACAAAGATTTTATTTCTCCTGAGCACAGCCCTTTGATAGGAAAACGGGGGAGACAAATGTGTCGCTAATTTAATTAAGTAGTATGAGATTTCAGGGTCCACAGATGCCATTTAGAACGGGATTAATCAGGAGCAGGTGATGAAAATGAATAGTCACACAATGTTAGCGTTTTCAACAATCCGACACAGCCGGATGGAACCAGGAGCTCTTCAAGTAGGACACAGTTTTGCTTGCTAATCCAAATCTGCCTCCCTTCCCTCACAGCGCTCAGCTCGTCCTCATGAGCAGAAACCTGACGGCATTTTCTTGCTCTAATCAAGGCACCCGAAGTAAATGGAGAAAGAGGCTGGTTTATCTGCCCACTGACTTGTACATTCTTCTCTCAGAGGAGGAAGAAGGGTTCCAGTGAGCCTGGCCCCCGTGCTGAGTGCGTGCTGACACATCACAGCTGCATGCAGGGCCCCCAGGCACTTGCTGCTCGGGGACCGCCCTTCACTCTGGGCCCCAGGAGTCAGAGATCAGTGCCTGAGACCATGCGCTCCTCCTGCTCAGAGGCTGCCGAAGTGCAGCTTCCCAGGGCCTTGCGCACGGTAGGACACAGTGATGCCGTTTTCATAAATCTGGCTGAACAATGAGATGGGGAAGAAACTTGCCCCGTCAACCCAAACCCAGGCTGCCCTTAACCCACACGTGAGAACACACCAGAAGAAGACCCGGCTCCAGGTGAGAGCACTGCTCTCAGGGAGGGATGCCCTCAGCCTCCTCCAGGGCTCAGGTGAGAGGCTCCTGGGAGGGATGCCCTCAGCCTCCTCCAGGGCTCAGGTGAGAGCACTGCTGGGAGGGGTGCCCTCAGCCTCCTCTAGGGCTCAGGTGAGAGCACTGCTCTCAGGGAGGGATGCCCTCAGCCTCCTCCAGGGCTCAGGTGAGAGCACTGCTGGGAGGGGTGCCCTCAGCCTCCTCCAGGGCTCAGGTGAGAGGCTCCTGGGAGGGGTGCTCTCAGCCTCCTCCAGGGCTCAGGTGAGAGGCTCCTGGGAGGGGTGCTCTCAGCCTCCTCCAGGGCTCAGGTGAGAGCATTGCTGGGAGTGATGCCCTCAGCCTCCTCCAGGGCTCAGGTGAGAGGCTCCTGGGAGGGGTGCCCTCAGCCTTCTCCGGGGCTCAGGTGAGAGGCTCCTGGGAGGGGTGCTCTCAGCCTCCTCCAGGGCTCAGGTGAGAGGCCCTGGGAGGGGTACCGTCAGCCTCCTCCAGGGCTCAGGTGAGAGCACTGCTGGGAGTGATGCCCTCAGCCTCCTCCAGGGCTCAGGTGAGAGGCTCCTGGGAGGGTGCCCTCAGCCTTCTCCGGGGCTCAGGTGAGAGGCTCTGGGAGTGATGCCCTCAGCCTCCTCCGGGGCTCAGGTGAGAGGCTCCTGGGAGTGATGCCCTCAGCCTTCTCCGGGGCTCAGGTGAGAGGCTCCTGGGAGGGGTGCCCTCAGCCTCCTCCAGGGCTCAGGTGAGAGGCCCTGGGAGGGTGCCCTCAGCCTTCTCCGGGGCTCAGGTGAGAGGCCCTGGGAGGGTGCCCTCAGCCTCCTCCAGGGCTCAGGTGAGAGGCTCCTGGGAGTGATGCCCTCAGCCTCCTCCAGGGCTCAGGTGAGAGGCTCCTGGGAGTGATGCCCTCAGCCTCCTCCAGGGCTCAGGTGAGAGGCTCCTGGGAGAGGTGCTCTCAGCCTTCTCCAGGGCTCAGGTGAGAGGCTCCTGGGAGAGGTGCTCTCAG
>CAUYTI010065093.1:0-45629 GCA_963575145.1 Galago senegalensis
CGCCTGTGGTCCCAGCTACTTGGGAGGCGGAGGCAAGAGACTTGCTTGAGCCCAGGAGTTGGAGGTTGCTGTGAGCTGTAATGCCACGGCACTCTACCCAGGGGGACAGCTTGAGGCTCTGTCTCAAAAAAAAAAAAAAAAGCCTAGGAGTTGGAGGTTGCTGTGAGCTATAATGCCACAGTACCCTACCCAGGGGCAATGGCTTGAGGCTCTATCTCAAAAGAAAAAAAATTGAAATATTTTAATATTTTTGTCCCTAACTACATCTTTGAGATCTGTCATGGACTTCCCATCTCAATTTGGATCAGCCACATTTTTTTTTTTGACACAGTCTCACTATGTCACCCTTGGTAGTGTGCCGTGGTGTCACAGCTCACAGCAACCTCCAACTCTTGGTCTCAAGCGATTCTCTTGCCTCAGCCTCCCAAGTAGCTGGGACTTACAGGAGCCTGCCACAACACCTGGCTATTTTTTTTGGTTGCAGTTTGGCCAGGGCTGGGTTTGAACCTGCCACCCTCAGTATATAGGGCCAGTGCCCTACTTACTGAGCCATAGGCACCACCCTGGACCAGCCACATTTTAAGTGTTCTATACTCATGTGCGGCTAGTGGCTGTACTGGACAGCACTGCCCTACAGGGTGAAGTCCACATACAGCAGAAGGACCTGGCCCAAGAATTAAGTCGGAGCTTACAAGTGCAAAACAGGTCCTCCTTCACCTTCTAGCTGCCAAGAGGCTGGAGGGTTAAAATTCCCAAGTCTCAGCAGTAATTCACATATCTTTCTGTCCTGCTAAGGCCTCCTTGCAGCCCTGGAGTTAAAACCTTTCCCTGAACTCCCACCACTCTTGGACCTTGGACCTGAAGAGGTCCCCAATGCCTTGAGCAGACATCAGGGAGGGCGTGGGAGGAGGACTGAGGCTGCAGACTAGGAGAGTCCTCCCCACCTGGCTTAGGGCAGGACTTTAGCTGCTCCCTTTTTGTCCAAAGGAAAAGCTGACTCTTGGATCTGATGGGCCTCCTCAGTTTGGTTCTCAGGTAACCAATGGACCCTGGAACCACCTCTGAGCAGGAGCCAGTGCCTGTGTTTGTATGTGCGGGGGAAGTGTTTGCTGGGCAAAGCTGGCCCCCCAATGCCTGACAGCCCAGCCATCCCTTTCCTGGACACTGCCAAAGATGGGGAGCAGAGAATGTGGACCCCAGGCTCATACAGGAGACATGAGGCCCCATACATCACCTTTTTCTTTTCTTTTCTTTTTTTTGTGGCAGAGTCTCACTATATCACCCTTGGTAGAGTGCTGTGGCGTCACAGCTCACAGCAACTTCAAATTCTTGGGCTTAAGTGATTCTCTTGCCTCAGCCTCCCAAGTAGCTGGGACTATAGGCACCTGCCACAATGCCTGGCTACTTTGGTTATAGTTGTCACTGTTGTCTGGTAGGCTTGGGCTGGATTCGAACCTGCCAGCTCCAGTGTATGTGGCTGATGCCCTGGCTGCTGAGCTACAGGTACCAAGCCACATCACCTTTTTCAAGATTTGGCCACGGCTATGGTACCAGAGAGCACAGGCAGGGGTTGTTCCCATTATTTGAGGGCCTGCGTTTATATTAGCACATAATTTTAAACAGCCCCCGGGAGGAATTCAGCATGCCCATTTCATGGATGAGGAAGCCAAGGCCCTGAGAGGTTAAATAACCTGTCTGAGATTACATACCAATGAGGGCTCAGGGTTGTGTGATTCTGCCCTTCCCCAGACCTATGTGGTCTCAGGGTGGCTTTGTCTGTTGCTGAGACCCCTCTCCCAAGGGCAGAGACACTAGACTAAGAAGTCATCAAGCCCTTTTTTGGGCAGGAATCAAAGTTCTGCCCCCTGTCCCAGGTTCTGCCCTGGTATGCATGGCGTGCGTCCACCTGTCAGTATGAGCATTGGGGTCACCTCCTCTCTTTTACCCTGTCCTCTTGTCACTGAAGTTTCCAGCACAAGTATGAGCCACATTTACTCACACTTGTCCGTCAGCCTCCCTGCTGCACTGGAAGTACTCCCAGGGCTTTCCTATGTCAGGGATACTGACAGCCCATCAGATGCCTCCCTCGGCAGATGAATTAGAAAAAGCACCCCCTTTATACAAAAATGAAGTGGGCAGATGCAGTGGCTCATGCCTGCAATCCTAGTACTCTGGGAGGCCAAGGTGAGTGGATTGCTTGAGCTCAGAAGTTCTTTGAGAGCAGCCTGAGCTAGAGTGAGGGAGACAAAGTAAGACTCTATCTCCAATAAATAAATAAATAAATAAATAAATAAATAAAAATAAATAAGAAGACCCTGTCTCTAAAAAATAGCAGAGTGTTGTGGTGGGCACCTGTAGTCCCAGCTACTTGGGTGACTGAGGCAAGAGGATCACTTGGGCCTAAAAGTTTGAAGTTGTTATGAGTTCTGATACCACAGCAATCTACTGAGGGCAACAGAGACTCTGTCTCAAAAAAAAGAAAAAAAATCGAAAAACTAGCCAGGTGTTGTGGCACATGCCTGAAGTCCCAGCTACTCAGGAGGCTGAGACAAGAAGATCACATGAGCCCAGGAATTTGAGGTTGCTGTGAGCTATGACACCACAGTACTATACTGAGGGCAACAGAGAAAAAAAAAAAAACTACAAACAAAAGCAATGTTGCCAGGGAGACTGCTGAACTAGGATGATGGCTCGGTGAGTGGATCCCAGCCAGGGTTGCAGGCCCCTCTCCCGCTTTGGCTGCACTTCTGTGTGGTTCCCAACATGTAAGTTGGAAAGGGCCTCCTGGTCCCTTTCACTCCGCAGCACGTGGCATAGGGCCCTGCACAAATGAATGGAGAATGAACCATGTGCAGTCAGGGGACATCACAGCAGGATCAGCCCTCCCCGATCTTCCTCCAAGTATTAAGACCTTGTTTACAGGTGGGGCAACTGAGGCTGAACAACTTACTTCAAATAAGTGTGTTTCCTTCTAATAGTACTTGGCTCCCGAAGTGCTTCGGAAAGAGCCTTATGACCGCGCAGTGGACTGGTGGTGCTTGGGGGCAGTCCTCTACGAGATGCTACAGGGCCTGGTGAGTGACATGTAGCTGTCTGCAGGGGACATCTGGGTCTGCAGTGAACTGGGCTGGGTCTCTCCCAAGGTGGTCCACACAGCTCTGGTCAGGGAACTGAGCAAACCATCACTTCATTCCAGGCTAGAAAAAGATGATGCCCAGGTGAATGTGAGGATTGTAGATTTTCCCAATAATGTTAGTTTAGCACTTTACAGTTTATAACACACTGTCTCACTTTGGGTACATCCAAACAGTTTTTGGAGGTTGACACTGAAGGAAATGGAGTTATTTTTATTTTACTGAGAGAGAAACTAAGGCCAAGAGAGCTTGTGTCCCAGTAGATGGTAGAACCAACCCAGGGCTGCCTGCTTAGGTGGAGGCGTGTGTCGACTCACGCCACAACGTGCCACTTTACTCTGGGTGGTTTCACCCACATAGCCTGGTGTGTAAAAGGGCACAGGCTCAGCGGAGTCAGAAGGAACAGCTGGCAGAGAAGTGGGAGGAAGAGCCGCGAGAAAGAAAAGTAGCCTCTGCCTGCAGTGGGGGGCCTGGGGCTCTTCCCAGATCCGTGTGTAATTGCTCTGAGCCTTGTCTTCCCTTCTGAAAAATCCCGGCCTCTCTCATATGTTTATGAGGCTTGGATAAAATGAGGAGGGTGGGAGTACAAACTTTGCCAAGTGGGAAGTAAATGCCCTCATAACATTGCTCTACAAATACAGTGCTAGAAAGAGAGAGAGAGACCAGGGGGTGATCCTGGGGCATTCACAAGCCTCACACTGGTGAGGAGAGACTTCCAGCCTTCGCAAAACCCCTCCACACTGTGCTAGAAGCCTGAAGTTCCTGCCTCTCTCATTTACCCTGTGAGCCATGGCCCAACACACTGGTCTGGGAGTCCTCCCAGCTGCCCAGCTTACTCTGCATCTCCCTGAGGCTTTACCCACTTTCACATGGGTGATTCTTTAGCTGCTTGCTTTCTCTCTCTTTCTCACCAGCCACCCTTCTACAGTCAAGATGTGGCCCAGATGTATGACAACATTCTACACCAGCCGCTGCAGATCCCTGGGGGCCGGACAGTGGCTGCCTGTGACCTCCTGCAGGGACTTCTCCATAAGGACCAGAGGCAGAGGCTGGGCTCCAAAGCAGACTTCGTAGGTGACCTGCCAGTGCAGCACTGGCCCCTTGTGTGGCTCTCAGTTTCCTGCAGAGGCAGCTCAGAAGCACATTGACATGTGTCCTACTACCGTGAAAGCCAGGCGCTGCTAGCTAGTTCACTTGGAAATTCACTGCTGCTGCCAGCTGACTATTGTCTGTAGTCTAGTTCTCTTAGTCAATATTTACTGAGCACCTGCTGTGCAGGGGGTTATTGAACTTGGTGCTAGGGATTCAATAGACTGGGTCTTTGCCCCTTTAGGGATGACCAAAAAAATTATATACGAATATCATAAAATGTGACCAGTGTCAGGAAGGAAATGAACAGTGAGCTGAGAGAGACAACAATGGGAGAGGGGACAGATTCCCTCTACTATGGTCAGGAAAGCTCTCTCAGAGGAGGTGACACTTAAGATGTTTGTGAGGCTTCGATAAAAGGAGCCAGTCATGCGGTGAGTTGGGCAAAGGCACCCCAGACCCAGTGCGTAACACATGCAAAAGTCCTGTGGTGAGAATGAAGACAGTGGCAAGCTTTAGGGGACTTTGAGCAGGGAAGTGTCATGACCCACTTACATTTTTAGAAGATTCCTCTAGGCTGGGTACATGGCTCACACCTGTAATCCTAGTACTCTGGGAGGCCGAGGAGGGTGGATTGCCTGAACTCACAAGCTCCAGACCAACCTGAACAAGAGCGAGAACCCGTCTCAAAAAATAGCCACCTGGCTTGGCACCTGTGGCTCAAGTGGCTAAGGTGCTAGCCACATACACCTAAGCTGGCAGGTTCGAATCCAGCCTGGGCCTGCCAAACAACTATGATGGCTGCAATCAAAAAATAGCCAGGCATTATGGCAGCAGGCACCTATAGTCCCAGCTACTTGGGAGGCGGAGGCAGGAGAATTGCTTGAGCCCAGGAGTTGGAGGTTGCTGTGAGATGTGATGCCACGACACTCTACCCAGGGCAATAGCTTGAGGCTCTGTCTCAAAAAAAAAAAAAAAGAATAGCCAGCCGTTGTGGCTGGTGCCTGTAGTCCCAGTTACTTGGGAGGCTGAGGCAAGAGGATCACTTGAGCCCAAGAGTTTGAGATTACTGTAAACTATTATGCCACTCTGTCTCAAAAACAACAACAAAAAAACAACCCCCCCAAACCCATAGATAGATGGATTTAGAGGATACAAGTGCAGTTTGTTACATGGATGTATTGCATAGTCCTGGTGTCTAGGCTTTTTTTTTTTTTTTTTAGATAGAGTCTCACTATGTCACCCTTGGTAGAGTGCTGTGTTGTCATAGCTTACAGCAACCTCTAACTCTTGGGCTTAAGCGATTTTCTTGCCTCAGCCTCCCAAGTAGCTGGGACCACAGGCACCTGCCACAACGCCCGGCTATTTTTTGGTTGCAGCCGTCATTGTTGTTTGGCGGGTCCGGGCTGGGGATTCGAACCCGCCACCTTAGGTATACGTGGCTGGCCCCTTAGCCGGTTGAGCTATAGGCACTGAGCCAAGAATTCTAAAACCACAAATCCAAGAATCCCAGTGAAACACAAGAAAACATTTACAGCAGAACACATAATAAAAAAAGTTGTGGGGCAGCACCTGTGGCTCAAAAGGGTAGGATGCTGGTCCCATATGCCAGAGGTGGCAGGTTCAAACCCAGCCCCAGCCAAAAAAAAAATGGCAAAAAAAAAAAAAAAAGTTGTGTTAAACCAACAGTAGAGAAAATCTTCAAAGAAGCCAGAGGTAAGGACAAGGCTCTTTATGTCCAGAAGAAAAATGAATGATAACAGACTTCTCAGAAACAATGTATGTCAGGAAAAAGTTGAATGATATCTTTAAAACATAGAAGAACAAATCAACTGGGAATTACATTCAAAACAAAGGTGAAACCATCTTTAAGATCTAGGAAAGTGGAGAGTTTCATCTTCAATCGACTGCCCAGACCACTCAACATCATAACTATAAAAAGTGTTGAAGGACAACGTTTAGTAAGAAGAAAAATAATACCATATGTAAATATGTATAAAGGCATGAAAAGCTTTGGGTATAGTGAATGTGGTATTGTGATGTTTTACTTTATAGATTCCCTTGAAAGAAGATTATGCTTTTAAAGAAAAATAATGAAAATGTCTTGTGAGTTTTTAATGTAAGCAAAAGTAAAATGTATGACAACAACCGTACAAAGTTCAGGAAAGTAAAATGGAAAGATGTTCTATTTTATTGCACGTCTAGTTGTAGAATATTAAATGAAGGTAGATTGTTATAAGGTAAAATCTATGAAACTAAATAGATCATATATATAATAAGCCAACGAGGGGGATGAAATTAAGTCATAAAAAAGCAAAGAAAGTCTAAAGAACAGGAAAAAGGGAATAAGGAACAAACTGTACAAGAAGAAGATAAAAGATTTCAACTCAACCATATTAATAATGACAGTAAATGTAAACACTTTAGCATTTTGTAAGAATTTAAACATAGATCTATCATATGAAATGGCCATTCCATTCCTAGTTTTAGCCAAGAGAAACCTCTAAATGTGTCAATCTTTATAGCAGCTTTATTTGCAACAGACTGAAACTGGAGGCAACCCAAAGTTTTTCAATATTGAATGGATTAACAAAACATTGTATGATCTGGTCAATAAAAATAAGACTTAGCAGTAGGGAGAACAAACTATTGACACGTTTAGCATAGATAAATTGCAAAAGAAATTTGCTTGATGAAAGAGGCCAGGCCCCAAACCAAAAACTCTGTTGTCTACTGATATAAAATTGGAGAAATAAAAAATACCTCATGGCCCAGTGTGGTAGCTGATGGGCCAGTGTGGAGCCCTGTCCCTACCTCTGGTTTCTTGGAAATTTTTCTCTATCATTGGTTTAACCCAAATTTTGTATGATGTGTTCTGCTGTAACCCTCTGGGAGGCTAAGGCAGGAGGATTGCTTGAGGTGAGGGGCTTGGGGTTGCTGTGAGCTCTGATGATGCCACTGTACTCTAGCCAGGCCAGCAGAGTTGAGAATCTGTCTCAGAATAATAATAATGATATTATTATAATTCAAATTGATGTTCTTACCAGTGGTGGTGTAGAAGACCATGAAGTACAGAGGGAGAATGATTGACACATTATAAAAAGGTCTGAGGGAACTCTGAGAGTGACAGCAATGTTCAATATCTCAGTTATGCTCATTGTTTAGGGGTATATGTGTATGAGGTCTGAAGATTAAATTCAGGAACTTGCCACCATGTGCTTACATTGGCAGCCATGTACAAACAGCTCATACGAGGTAAAATTTCACCATGTTGGTGTATCAGTGTTTCGCAGCTACGTCATGGTCATGTGTGGTGGTGCCTTGCTGAGTGGCATTCGTTGTTGTTGTTGAGTGCCTTTCTGTGCCATGGCAAGAATGTCGGAGCTTGAGGAGAGCAATGAGCAAATGTTAAATTTCTTTCTAAACTTGGCAGATGTGGAAGTGAAATCAGGGACAGGATAGTCCGAGTTGATGGGGATAATGCCATTAAGAAAATGGCAGTGTGCTGATGGCTTAAATGTTTTTCGGAAAGGAGAGAAAACATCACTGATAACGAGAGGTAAGAGTGGCCAGTAACAAGCCGAACTGATGAAAACATTCCAAATGTCCATCGAATTGCACGCCCAAATCATTGGCTGACTGTGAGAAGCGTAGCAGACCAAGTGTACGTCAGTAGAGAAACAGGAAAATCTTAACTGAAAATCCTTGCTTGAGAAAGGTATGTACAAAAAAGGGCCCTACCGGAGTTCACTGGTGAACAAAAGCAAAGAGCTCACATAGCACCATCTGTGAGGGAGTTTTTATATAGTACTATATAACTGCATTGGAACACCCTTCCTATTCACCTGATCTTCCCTCCCAAGGACTTTTTTCTTTACCTGAATATAAAGGAAATGTTGAAAAGAAACCACTTTGATGATATTCAGGAAATCAAGGTCGTAAGATGACATCTTTGATGGACCTTCCAGAAAAAAGTTCCAAAATCACTACAAAAGGTGGACTGGGCCCTGGTGTGAGTGTGTAGCATCCCAAGTGGAGCACATTGAAAGTGACTGTTGTGATTTTTCTGGGATGACTTCATGAAATTGATTGACAGACCTCATACACATGTCGAAACACATCAAATCATATTCTTAAAGCCATGTTCGCGTCATTCATAAAATTTAATAAATCTATAAAATAGCAAAGTAAATCCACAATGAGCATTAGAAAAGAAAAAAAAAATGAGTCAGTATTGTTGAAATATTACCTCACAAAATAGATCAACCAAAATCAAAGCGTCAAAAGACGTGGAAACAGTCATCTCATAATACAGTGACTAGAGAAACTACTAACAATTTTAGAAAATAAAAGAGATGTATGGCAAAAAATACAGAGAGGATACAATCATAAGAGAATGTTATAGACTCTTTAATAATAATTTTTAAAACATGGACCATATGGATAATTTTCAAAAGAATAAAAGTTACCACTTTTAAAAGCAACAAAGACTAGACTAAACTTGTGAGAATTACACATTTCTCAAAGTGTAGTAACAACTTTACCCTAGACGAACATGGTTTTGCTAGCTAATTTTTGTCAAATTTTAATTGACATTATTGCCTATCTTATATTCACTTTTAAAGAGAAAAGTTAAAAGCAGGAATTTTTCTGATGCATTTTGAGATCCAAGCAAACTGAATGAAGAGTGGTAAATCGTGGTTTTCTCAGAAATACAAATTCCTATGAATAGCGATGATTAAAAGGAAAATATACTATTTTATCTATACATTCATGAAAAATCATTCGACTTCATTTAATATCCATTCAAAACATAACATTGAGGTCAACTAAGACAGAAGCTTCATGAAAAGTTCTCTATCAAAAACCGACAGGAGATATACACAACAGGAAATATAAAAGCCTCCCTTTTATAAAGTAGAAACTGACTTAGACTCAATATTACTCCTCTAATTTAACAGTATTGCAGGGGCTAGCTTTGTAATGAGGCGAAAAATAACACATATGAATGACAAGGTTTTGAAGGGAAAAATTGTATTCTTGTTATCCAGAGACAATATGACCCAGTACATAGATAAATCAAGGTCTTTTCTCATATAATTAATCAGAGAATTCAGCAAGGTTGTTGGAAATTCATCAATAGAAAAAACTAGTAGCACTCTTGTACACCACACACAGAGGGTTTCAGTGAGAACTGAGAAGCCCTCAGTTTACAGAACCTGAATCTTTTATAACAAGCTGAAGTAACCCTGCCTTTTGCCACAAAGGAGAACGTCTCCTTTATGATATAGAATATTAAACAAATCTGTCCTTTATTCTGTAGGGAGCCACTGTCTTTATCCTCTGAGGACATTTGGTATACAAAAGATAGGCTGAAACTAAAGGGTAATTAGTATCTTGCTTGAAAGATGTGCTTAAGTGCAAGAGACCAGCAGAGAATAATCTGCCCACAATGTCCTATTGGCCAGAGAAGATCAGTCAATGTAGGAAGAGGTGATACACCTGGATACAGAAGGCGTGATTCGTTGAGAGTCTTTATTGGATTAAAGACTGTGGTAGATCATTATCTATGGTTATTATTTAGACGCATGGTTAAATAATTCACTTTCAGATATAAAATATTCTCACATACCTAAACAAGGCCATATGTACAAGTATGTCCATTATAACCTTTTTTATATAAGTAAAATATTGGATACTATCTAAGATCTCATCAAAAAGGGAATGGGTACAAAATGAATGACAACAATGGCGAAAAATACAGTAACAAGATAAATAATTTGTATGGAGTAGTAACTATGTACCAGGTATTGTTCTAAACATTTAATAGGCACGGTCCGTTCACCAAAAGTTTATTATGTATCAGAGAGACAGACATCTCGACCAAGGTTTGAGATCTAATAAGACAGTTGGTCTGAGAAATGCGGTATCAAAATGAGCAATTGGGACAAACAATTCAGTGAAAAAGTCAGTTGTGGGTGGATACGGCATGAATCCACTTATAAACATTTAAGGCTATACCGAACACCGTTTGTTTATTTTTTCTTTCTGTGTCTTTAGCACTCAACATTTGTGGGGTTTGGCTTTTTTGGTTGTTTGCTTTATATAGACCTGTCTAGGTGTTCCAAAGTTACCTTGGGCTCTGCTTGCTTCTCTTGCTGGTTCTCACCTCACTTCCACTATTTAAAAGTACATATTGCTTCGAGCTGTGGGTCTCGGGTTGCAGCCAAGCCAATATTAGTGAAGGAACAGCTGCAGGTGGTTCTTCTGTGGAGTCCCTCAGGTCTTCTAGGACAAATGATCCCCACCCTGGCTGCTGCACCACCCTGGGTCGCTGGTATCTAATACTGAGATTCAAATCATGCTGATCCTTTCAGAAAGTCAGGCAATGTCTCAGTGTAGTGTTTTCAGATATGAACATGACTCTACCACTAAGGGATGCCTTAAGGGGATGACAGCGCTAATTTCTCTCATGACTTAAACATTTATGTTTGACACTAACACAGTAATTATTCCTTTCACCTTTGTCCTTTGACATTTTCTGTAATTTACATAAATTCCCCGAATGTTTAGATTTGTCCAGCCCTCTATGAAACCCCCTCGCACGCTGTTGGATCATATCCTTTACTCTTTTGGCCAAACTTTTATCAAAGGTTAGCACAAAAATCTTACTTTTAAACATATTGCTCTCCTCAGATTTCTAAAGAAATTTAATAAATATTTGCAGAGTAGCTCAGCTATTCTTTGCCTAGGTAATACATGGTTAAATAAGCTATGGCCCTCCCTTTGAGTAACTCAGAAAAGGGGGAGGAAGAGACCCTTCAACATTTTAACCAAACCATGATGTGATATGTGCTAAGACAAATGTGTTTATAAAGTATTTCGGGCTCACAGATAAGGGGGTGATTAATTCTGCCTTCAAGGCTGAGGGAAAGCCATAGAAATTAAATGACATTAAGTTGAAACCTGATAGATAAACAGGTGTTTCCAAAAGAGAAAAAAAATGGGCAAGGCTATCCCGAGAAGGGTAAAGGGCCCAAGAAATGGCTCAGTGTGAAACAGTATGAGGAATGTGGACATTGTTGGTGAAATGTGAGTTAGACCCGTGAATTAAGTCAGAAGACAAGCCTGGGTGTGTGGAGTTGGGGAAGCTTCGGGATCAGACTAAAGAGTTTGGACTCTAGTTATGCAAGTAACAGGAGCCTTTAACAGACTTTGGATGGGGAAGTGTCAGGACTAGATTTTTTTTTTTGTTTAAAGAAAACCTTTTTTTGGGGGGGGGTCCACTAGAATGTAGGCTTTTGAAAGTAGTAATCACGTTTGTCTTGTTATTATCAACCCAGCATCAAGAAATATCCAAGCGTGTTGTAGAGGCAGGTATGTCAGACCAGAGGCTTGTACAATAAACAGGAAAGTGATGATAAAGGCCTTTGTTACCATGGGTTGTTTCTTTGTCATGGCTGGTCTCCCTCAAATTAGGATGACCATATAATTTACTATCAAAATCAGGAAGGCTTAGAATATAAAAAAGAATACATTTGAAATTATTCAGAAAAACTGGATAATACAGTGAGTATATCTCAAGGTCGTGTACTGGATCTCAGCCTCAAACCAGCTCAGGAGAAGGGAAAGAAGGATGAGAGAGAGAGAGAGAGAGAGAGAAGGGGGTGAGGAGAGAGACACTAGGGAGTAGTCTAAGGCTGAGAAAGACAAGACCCCATATTGATGTGCTTGTTCTTGTGGGGATATGTGGGGGTATGTGAATATAGCTTGGTCTAATTTGCAGTTATTGTCCTTGGAGTTATTGAAAATCTTGGAACTACAGTATATTGATACCCTTTGAGGACAAATAGGTAAGAGACACCACACTGGGTGTATCATTTTCCCTGAAGAGTATCTTTCCATTGAGAGATCAATTCTGGGACTAAAGTGAGCACAAGGAGAAGGGCCTTAGATAAGTGGCAAATAATTTTCCTTTTCTTTTGACCCTAGTTTGGTGCTGAGGCACAGAGATGCCCAGAGCTTTTTTCCTCAGGGTAAAGGGGGGATGCTGCTTTCTGTTCTAAGGAGGCTGATAAGGAGTAAGTCAAGATGGTTAAACTATGAAGAGAACGTCAAGAGTAGGCTTAGGTTCCAGGGCCCGGAACACTGACACACCTGGTGGTAGACAGGAGATATTCTTCATTTCATGGTTTTTTTTTTTTTTCACTGTGTCTAAACCATCTGTAAAATTTCCTTTAAAAATGGCATATTTTGTCTGCTTCCACCATGAAAATGTAAAGGAAATTCCAGAAGGGAAATGCTGAGGGTGCAGGGACCATGAGCCAGGGTGCAGTCTGAGGGAAGCCGGCTGAGAAGGAAGGGTTGGGATGGGGCCGTGAGCCAGCAGGACGACTGAGCAGGGAGGAGAGGAGACCGGCAGGAGGAGGGCAGATTTGCTGTTCATTTTCAGATTCACCAGAAACATTTTGGGAGGGAAATCTAGTAGAAGGCAAAGACTTCACCAAGAATTCAACCATCATAATTGCATCTATAATTTCAGAGCCCCTAAGATATTTGGGTTTATAAATAATAGTGTTTTTAAGGGATATTTCTAATTCCCAGAGGCAGAAGAGTCTTTCTCCTCTGTTGCTTTGTTTATTTCCCTGTGGCTCAGATGGTCATCGACAACAAAAAGGGGTCATACTTTTCTTTTTTCTTTCGTACCCCACCTTCCCAATTTTTCTTCTTGGCTCTTCCAGCATCATAACTCTTCAGTCTTTTTCTCTCTTCACGTTTTCCTGCTCCCCCCGCCCCCACTGACACAGATGATGACTCTGAACTAAGGAGAGAACAGAAAAATTCTGATGTCCTCTGGTCCCACTGCTCTTCTCCTTTCTCCCCATTCTGTTGCAGGCTTGGTTCCCTTCCCAGCTTCCCTGTGGCCTCCACTGGGCACCCACAGGCCTCCTCTTGCTCTCCGTGCCTGAGCTCTGTCAGGGGTCTTACAGAGCTCCCCTCCTCCTCTTCACTTGCTCACTCACACTCATACATGACTTGTTTCTCCTGCCATCCCTAGCAAGAGGCAGAAATGCAGGGGTTGTTGTTATTCTTATTTTACCAATAAAGAGACTCAGTGTGAAAAGCTCTTGACAGAAGAAAGCTGGCCATTAATAAGTGGCAGAATCAGAACCGTTAACTCAATTACAGGAAAGTGTACTTACGTATGTTAACAATCACTGTAGCTGGGGAGCGGTAGGTGGCATCCAAAGCAATGCCACTGCAGCTGGGTGCTCACCAAATAACTAGGCAGAAGAATGTGAACCTTGAGTCCAGGGTGGCCCCTGGGGGTCGTCTAGATGAAGCTGCTCCCGCAAGCACTCCTGACAGTCCACACACTCAGCAGCGCTGTTGCTGTCCTTAAGGGCCGTCATGCTGGCAGGCCTGTTAACCAGCTGACAGGTTAGAATAAAAGGTGAGTTTGGAACTGATATTATTTCAAAGCAGAAAAACTGTGAACTACAAAGTGAGATTTGCACTGTTTTTAAACTTTGAATTAATTTTTGAGAAAGGTAAACAGGATCAGCAGGAAATGTCGGGTGCCCACGTGAGTGACGCTGGCATGTGTGTAAGATGGAACACACAGGAGCCTCATGCTCATAGTGTACAATTTAAGAATCAGAGTCGTGGGCCTTTGATGACTCTGTGGCACTTTTACAAATGTCTCATTAGCAGTGTTTCCATATCATAAAGCCAGATGGGAGAGGCCATCTTTTATTTATCAGCCACGAAATAAAATGCTATCATCTTTGGGATTTGAAAAGAATTTTGGTGTTTTTGATTTTCTTCCTCTCATCCTCTCATCACCACCATTCCTAAACCTAGCCAAGTTTTTGTTATTTTTCTAAATTGTTCTGCTCCAATGAGAAAGCCTGTTAATTAATCTGGTCATGTTATTCAGCTAAATCGGAACTTTGATTTCCACACATGGCTGAGCTTCAGGATTATCTCTTTGGTGGTGCTTATTTAAAATACCTTGGGCTCTGCTCCAGCTCTTCAAATTACACTTTCTAGGAGTCTGGTCTGGGAATCTGTACTTTAGGAAATTCTGCAGTGATTCCTATATAGATTTGATTTGGGAATTATTGAAAGTTGGGACTTCCCAATCTGATAAGTGTGTCAATTGGAATGTGGAAGGTGTCCCTATTGGTATTTCTGGGGATAATTTTTTCCCAAGCTAAAGAAGGGCAAAGGGTCAAGGGAAAGCAGTTGATGTGTCTCCTTCTGCAGAGACTGGGTCAACTTCAGGATTTGGGGAGGTCCGTGTGGGGCTGCAGATATGGAGAATAGATGCATTATGTTCTGGGAAGCCTCTCTTGTGGGTTGCCTTCACTGGTCTGCTTGGTTCTATAAAATGTGTTCAGAGAGTGGCAAATATTCCAGGCTGGTGAGAGCAATATAAGTTGTGTTGAGAATGTGGGTTTTGAGATGAGGTTAGAAAGTATTTTGGTGCCATATAGAATACCTGGTAAGTAACCTGATCTTTCTGTTTCGGGTAATTAAACATTTATAGGTACATTTTATAGAGTAGCAAATGGGGCATTTTCAAGCAAAGGAGTGGCATCATCAGATATGCGTTTCAGAATGCTATCCAGTTAGCAGTGGGCAGGCTGGGATGGATTGAAATGGGAAAAACTGGAAATGGGGAGATAGTGCCCGACATGGGAGAAGTGCCATGGTGGAAAGGGCTTGAACGCAGGCAGTCAGAACACAGATTCAGGAACAGATTTCAAAGTCACATCTCAGATAAGACTGGCAGAACCTCTCTGATGATGTGGTGAGATTGGTTAGACAGAAAGAGGGACTGGGGGTGACTCAGATGGCTTAATTAGAGTGACTGGGAGGATGGTCATGCTCTACACAGAGCATGAAGACACTGGGAAGAGCAGGCCATTCTGTCCTCAGCTTGACATGGCTTTGGGACAAAGAGCGGCAGTTCAGCAGTGTGGCAGGATGATTGGGACTGGAGCTCAAGGGTGAGGAAGAGGAGATGGAGGCAGAGGAGATGGAGGATTTTGAGAGATTGGGCATGGGAAGTAATTGGATCCTTGGAGGACTGGGTAAGTGTGCTCTCAGAGGGAGTGCACGAAATGAGGGAAAAACCAATGGAGAGAGATAGGGATCACAAGGAAAAAAGGGGGGAAGTATGGGCTCAGGGTCTCCTTGTATATGCTAATTTTTGTTAATTATATCTAAGTAAGTGTTGGAATATTCAGTTCCTGGTGGACAGGGGGTGGGGGGCCTGGTGGGATTCTGGCATTGGGTTCGAGCATGGTGGTAGTGACGGGAAGGAGAGATGTGAGCATGCTCAGATGAGGGTCTGGCTCGTGCTTGCCTTTAGCTGCAGATGATGATTAAAGCCAAAGCTGAGTGGAAAATTAAAGCCCAATTAGCCAAAAAGGAGAAGTCCAACCAACTGGGAAAACCCTAGTGCCAGCAACAGGTGTTGAATGCCAGAGCAAACACGAGTCAGGGCTTCAATGCCGTGACTGACAGCCAGCAGCGGGGAGACGTTGTGTTCTGTGATTTTTTTTTTCAATGGGTGAATGTGTTGTGTGGGCAAACTATCCAAATGCAGAGGTCAAGGATAGATACCACAAAATAGAAAACTATTTCACAGCCTTCTCGCTTTTGTTTCGGAAACTCCAGTACTGTCCTGGGCACACAGCAGATTCTTCTCGATAATGGTCTGATAAAGAAATTGGTAAGGGAACCAGAGTAGCAGTTTCTGGGAGTAAATTAAAATTCTAGGAATCCTAAAGATGAGTGCTGGCTCCAAAGAGTTCTGTGGGGCAAAGTCTGGGGATGACAACCTTTCTGGCTAAAATGCCAAGGAGACGTTCATCCTCCAGGGAAAACATCCAGTTTCCTTTTGCTGTCCTTGATGGAATGAAAAAGCTCCCGTAGTAATCCCCCCTGTGGAGCAGAACAGATAGTCTCTTCTCAAGATCTCTTTCCTTCTGTGAGACTGGAGAGCTGATAAAGAATAATGAACCCTATCAGAATCCATAATTATCTCACACGATTTTAGTTTTATAAACTTGTAGTGCTATAATTTTCTGTCTTTTCTTTGAACCATTGTTTTGAAAGACTGCAGTGTGTTCTTTATTTTTCCTGCACCAGGGCTGCCGTCACCCTGCATATCACGTCCACTATATCACATTAATGGCTGCCAGCTCAACAATTTGATCCTGGATCCCATATATCAACTGCTGATATAATCCATTGCCATACAGTATATTTCATTTGCATTTATCTTTTCCATATACAGCACTCTCCTTTATCACGCTCTCCGTGGCCCCCTCCCCCGCCCCTCGTTTATTCTCACTGACACCCATCTATACTTCCTTCCCAGCTTTGTTATTAATAATCCCTACAAAGACCTTTCTCCCCCTTTTACCTTTTCCCCCTTGCAGTAACTGACAGCTCCTTACAATTTGGCCTTTTAATGCGGTGGAGTCTGGCCTGAATGAGGATGTTTCTTTGTTATTTTCACAGACATTAGCATAGCTGCCTGAGCGGGGGACTCAGGCACTTTCTCTAGATATGATTTATGACATCAATCCAATTTATGGCCATTTAAAGGAATGCTGAACTGGCTGTAAATCAGCAGAAGCACATAAAATACTCATGAGAGCTGCTGGAATCCATCTGCATCAGCCTCCATCACCTGTAACAGCAGCCAATCAGCAGCAAAGAGATGGAGCTATCATGTAAGCAGAGGGAGCTGATGGCAGTGATAGGCTCGCGTTGAGGAGAAACAACTCACCTGATGGCAGTAGACAGCACAGACAGAAATTTCAGGTGGGCCAGAAAGGAGCATAAGGGCAGAGGCTGGGGGTGGAAACTGAGTTGCTAGCTAATAGGTGCATGTTAAGATGTTGCATGGAAGGAATAAAAATGACTCACACACTTGGTATATGTTTACAGTTTACAAAGTAACATAACACATATATTCTCCTTTAAGCCTAGCGGCAACCTTGGTATCTGGGTATTATTTTGCCTGGTTTATCGCTGGGAAAGATCTAGGTTATAATTACCAAAGGCCCAAATTAAGCACATAGTCTCCCTAACATTGATAGTTAACACACAAAAAATGGGGAATCATTTTGCCTTGTTGTAGTCAAGTAATTAATTGAAGAAAGACATTACAGTGCTTTAAATATATTGCTGGGCCCTGAGTGGCATGTTTGTCACGGATGATTTATTCTCTCTTTGCATATAAGGATTAATAAACTCTTGAGAGTTTTTGGTATTCTAAGGCATTTGTATTCCAGCACATTGTTGAAAAAAAAAATAATCCCTCAATTAAAGCTAGTTCTTCCTTCTCCAGCCCTCTAGCTCTGAGCTTGTTACATTTACATTTATCCAGCAATTTTATCTTTCTTTGTCCTTTACGTTATGCCGGCGCCTGTGTGTGAATGGATAATATTTTGTCCTAATAATTTCTATTTCTGCTTTCTTTTTCCTATCCCCTCTTTCTGTTCCCCAGTGAGGCCAGTAACTGAAGCTGTGTCCATTCCCCTCTGGGGCAGAAAGGAAACTAGACACAGACTGGGAAGAATGCATACATTTTTATTTCCCAAAGGCAAAAACTCAGAATGGGAAAAATTGGGGAGTAGAGTAGCATCTGGGAGAAGTAGAAGGGAAGCATAGATTGACTCCCTGTTTGTTCCCTCGTTATTTGTAAAGAGATTTCCCTGCAGGGAGGAAGAAAAAGTGGGAATCTGAAGTTACCGAGCTCTGGAAATTTGGGCCCTGCTCTCTTGGCAAAGTAGCTTAGTAGTAACAGACTCCATGTGCTTTTATTACTATAATGAAAAATACTTTCAGTTAATAATTGCTAAAAAATCCTAAGTGTGTGTGCATGTGCGTGCATGCGTGCATCTTGACCCTTTTAGCCTCATGATAAACTAGAGTTTGGATTTTCCGCCAAGTCCATGGAGAACACATTTCCTGACACATGCATTTTCTTAGACCTGTTCTTTCAGGGGGTTGTATATTTCCTAATGATTTTTTACTATTTCCCTCACCTGCTTCCCTCACCTCTCATAAATTATATCCCTTGGACAAACTTTTCCCCAACTGTGCATAAGTTGAACCTTTCAGAGGAAAGACGCTATAAAACATCTAATCGATAAATAACCTTGTTCTCTTCATAGAGTAAAAGAGCCAATCAATCTTTACTTCTCCACATAAATGTGCATATCTTATCATAGCTAAAACCCCCTTACAACTATTTCCATTGGGGATTCCTTTTTAGTTGCAAGGGAGATTTTGTAATAAGTAAAGAAGGTATCCTACATACCCAGAATTCTCAGACTCCCTTTTAAACTAGGTGGGAGGAGGTGAACAGAAAAGCGAACAGGGCTTTGCAAATTGTAGATGCTTAGTACCTGTATGAGAGCAGGTCTGCATCTCACCTTGGATGCGCTGACCTTGAACAGGCCTATTTTAATTTTCAAGTGGCATCTAGGACATTGGCAGTAATCCCCAGAGAGCCCAAGAGCCTTTCTCAACAAGACTTTAACATATTCAAAAGATGTAGATGAACTATGCCTAGGATTATGTAGTCATTACCTTGGATTAAATTTAATCACTATAATTTATTAAGGACAGAGAGTTGTTTGGTTCTGAATTGTAAAGACGAGTTGTATACATTTTATGTATAAGATAGAGATTTCTCATCCTACTACCTAATTTGGGGTATGTCCGTATGAATTAGAGTTTTCATCATCCCATTCTATCCCTCAGTGGAATGAATTCCCCACTGACGTAGTAAACTAAAGATATCCGAAGAGGCCTTGCTGGGGAGTCAAAAATTGGCAGTCGTGTGGTAAATGAATATTTCAAATAAGAGAAGACTCTCTTAGGCAATGGTAGGGATCAAGGTGAAAGGCCTGACACAAGGCAGGTCAGTTGCCCTACCTTCAGGTAGAACTTTAGAGAATGCATTGTTTGCCTGTGAGCCCCATTGCCTCAGCTGATTAGACACTTGAGCTGTAAGTTAAATTTAGTAATGCCTATTTGCCCCAGTTTCCTTGTTTTTGAGTAGAAAAGCCCAGGGCCTGATGGCTTTAGTGCTGAGTGCTTTATCTATAAAATAGAGATAGCAATAGTACTTATTTCAAGATTAATTGAGATATTTCCTGAGAAGTTCTTGAAATGGTTTGTGGCACACAGTTAAGTGCTGTTACTATTTTTGTTATCGTTATTGCTGTGTACTTAGTTCTCACTATTTCTTCTTACTAAAGCTAACCTAACTACATTATATTGCCATGATTTATTTAGCCTCTAGCTTCTTTATATTATTTCTAAATTGTTATGTTATCACCACTTCCTTCCCTGACAACTCCTGTGATCCACAGATGCTGTAATTTAACTTGCATATGTTCTCATTCAATGCCTATACGTTGAATCCATTCCATCCTAGCTTCATAAATCCTCAGCAGTGAACACCGTGCTCAACAGCAGAGAGATTCCCAGGCCTGGCCCATCTGGCTTTCCATACAGTCTTTCCAATCTAGACTTTTTTGTTATTCATCTATTGGAATTTTATCCTATCTTTAAAAAAAAAAGACTTAAGGCAGTAAGTGTCAACAACAGAGAGATGGAAATACTCTCGAAAGAAGCTAAATTGCCATACTATAAATTTAGATTGTACATGACATCCTTTTCCTGAGAGCAAGGGTTATTAAATTAAAGAGAGGGTTGTCAGATTATTTCAACTAAAATATCAAAGCTTTAAACTGGCATACTTGTATCCAAGTGGTCCATGAGCACAGGGCAGAAGGCTCATACCTACAGCAAGCCAGGATCCTTACTCACAGATCAGATCATATCAAACGTCTCTATAATTACCAGATTATTTTATTAAAACAAAAATATAGGCTTATACCTATAATCCAAGGTCTTTGGGATACCAAGGTGAGGGGAGTACAAGAGTCCTTCAAACCAGCCTGGGCAACATAGCAAGACTCCATCTCTACAAAAATAAATAGAATAAAAACAAGATAAGACTGATGTAGGGTTGCAGAATGTTTGCCTGGATATACTTTAGATTAAAGAGACAGGGCCAGGTGCAGTGGTTCACATCTGTAATCCCAGCATTCTGGGAGGCCAATGCAGGTGGATTGCCTGAGATCACAGTTCGAGACGAGCCTGAGCCAGAGCAAGGCCTCGTCTCTAAAAATACCTGGGTGTTGTGGCAAGTGCCTGTAGTCCCAGCTACTCAGGAGGCTGAGGCAAGAGAATTGCTGAAGCCCAAGAGTTTGAGGTTGCTATGGGCTATGACGCCACAGCAGTCTACCAAGGGGAGACAAAGTGAGATATGTAAGAAAGAAAAAAAAAATACGGGTAGGTATCAGAGGTATTAAAATAACATTTTAATTTAATTATTGTTCTAACCACAATTGTAGATTTATGATTTAAGAACATGGGTGTCCGTACTTGCACAGACTGCATTTTTGTGTCTTTCCAAAATTTGTATGTTGAAACCGTAACCTCCAATGGGGTAGTATTAGGAGATGGGTCCTTTAGGAGGTAATTAACTCACGAAGATTGAGACTTTGTGATGGGATCAGCGCCCTTGTAGGAGGAGACAGGAGAAAGCTTGCTTCCTTTCCTATAGTTTCTGCCATGTGAAAACACAGCAAAAAGATAGGTCATCCACAAACCACAGAACGGGCACTCACCTGAGGTTGAATCTACTAGCACCTGGATCTTTGATTTTCAGCTTTAAGAACTATAAAAAATAAATGTTTATTGTTTAAGTCAGGCAATATATGATCATTTTATATAACAGTCTTCTATCTGTCATAAACAATCTGAACTGATTAAGACAATACTTAAAAATATAAGTGCCCCGGGCCATCCATTTCACTTGAAATCAGAATCATCAGGATAAGTGCCTGTTTAACAGGCATCTGTGTAATTTTTATTATTCAGTGATTTTTAGGAAAAAAATAAAACAAAAAACAAACAAATGCTGGAAGAGTACTCATCTGCTTTCTTTGTCTCCCCTTCTGGATCATCATAAGATTTCTCTTGGATTAGGGGACTCATTTATCATTAATGCCACCATGGTGAAAGGTCATGAGCAAACATCATCAAAGGCCTGATAGCAGAGGGGAACATTCACTGTCTTTTAAACAGGTAATATTTCCAAGTAGCCCGACAGAATTTAAAGTCCTATGATATGGTAATCCTCTAGTTCTGACATCTATCATCTGTGTCGCTTTGTTTAAGACATCGATTTTTGATGCCTCAGGTTTTTCAACATGTAAAATGGGAATAATCAAATAATATGTCCTGAGCATAATTGTGAGACCAAGTGAGAGAAAGAACAACGTATTACTTAATTGTTCGTTACTAGTATTGTTTCTTTATTGGTCTTCACCTATCGAGGAATAGTTTTCCAGTTGAGCCTCAATTATTTTCTTCCTCTGGTGATTTAAGAACAGAGCTGCAGTGCTTTTCTGTGCTGCACAGACTCTGTTCTCTCTCTCTTTTCATGCTGATATATATTTTCATTTAGAGAGAAATGCTTAGCATTTCTCTACTCCATCCCATCTTCTTCTCCAAAGCTGAAGGCTGATGCCAACCAAGCCATTTTTGTTCCTCAGAGTAGCAGGGAAAATGTGAACTTGGCTGTTGGCACCCCTGCTTTCTATGACTTCTCTGTTTTTTAAAGGGAAAGTTATTCCACAATTTGACTACTTGGAGCTGAGATAAACAAGCTTTCCAAAGTCACAGAACTCAGAATAGAACTTGGATTTCTGACTCATCAGAGGCAGTTTAAAAATTTTCTCCATCTGTTCTAAAAGCATAAAGAGACCGGTGGTTCTTGTACTTTAGTTATTAGTAGAATTAGGGAGGAATACCCATCTCGTCTTAACACATCTGCCTCTCCAGGGGATGCATCCACCCATTCTCTCATTCCCTGGGACGTGTGTGCCTCTAAAACTACAGAAATCACAGTCCTCTGTGATGTCGCTGCAAAGGGATGGCACATTTTCCACTGTTCATGACGCTTTAAGACTTTCGTGAGTGGAAAAGAGAATGGTCTGGTGTATAATCCAGGACAGAATGTGGTCAGCAGGGATCAAGCTCAGGATAAGGATAGAAGCAAGCAAGTAAGCAAGAGTAGGACATGGAAGGAGCCCCCGCTTGCATGGGATCCATGTCTACACACTCTCGTGTCACCCACACATGCATGCACCTGCACACGTTTGAGACAATGGTCCTGGAAAGACTAGGGGAGGACTTCCAAGTCAGAGTTCAGAGAATGTCAGGGAGAATACTTTTTTCCGACTCAAGGTAGTGAATCTTGGATTCTGTTGATTCTTTTCTAATGGACTTTTTATCCTTAATGGTCTCTAATTCTTCTTAAATTCTAACACCCTTAAGAATTATCTCAGGGTCCTGTTAAAATGCAGATTCTAAAGGAGAGGTGTGCAATGGGGCCAGAGCTCTATTTCTGACAAGTTCCAGATGTCTGAGCTCCTGCTTTACAGATCACATTTTATAAGCAAGGTCCCTCCCCTTAGTCCTTAGTCAACACAGTGATTCCCAAACTTGAGCTACACATTGAAGTACTGTGGAAATTTAAAAAATCCAGCTGGGCCCAGTGGCTCATGCCTGTAATCCCAGCACTCTGGGAGGCCAAGGCAGGTGGATTGCCTGAGCTCAGGAGTTTAAGACTAGCCTGAGCAAGAGTGGGGCCCCATCTCTAAAAATAGCTCTGCATTGTGGCAGGAGCCTGTAGTCCCAGCTACTTGGGAGGCTGAGGCAAGAGAATCACTTAAGCCCAAGAATTTGAGGTTGCTGTGAGCTGTGATGACACAGCACTCTGCTGAGGGTGACATAGTGAGTGAGACTCTGTCTCAAAAACAAAAAGAAAAAAAGAATCCCTACCCAGATGTTCTAATTGTTCTAGAGTATAGTCTGGGCACTGGATCCTGAGGTGGTTCAAATACATGCTCAAGCTTAAGAACTCTAAATTTACATCTAAACTATAAGTTATCTTATTCAAAGTATGATCCCCAGGCTAACAGCAATAACATCACTTGAGTACTTGTTAGAAGTGCAAATGCATATTCCCAGGCCCCATGTAGACCTACTAAATCAGAAAGGCTGATGGTACACACATCAAGTTTAAGAACCAGGGCTCTAGTAGAGTGCTTGTTAAAACATCGTTGCTCTTACTTTCCTGAATTTCTGATTTACTAGGTCTTAGAAGGGACAGGGGCCTTACTTTGAGGCTACGGGTCTGTACAGAGGACATTATGGAAAGAGAAAGGAAAACCATGGCTTTAGAAGAGTTTAGGAATAAACTTAACTATAAAATAAGAAAGAGTAGATCTGAAAACACAACATTAGAAAACAGAGGCATAAAATCCTCATAGGAAGAACTAGAAATGTCAAAATTATTTCTAAATTTGTTTAACATCTTTTTTTCCCTTAGAGAAGGGAACTCTGTGTGATCACTCTTCATATTTTGCTTGTTAATTGCAGCATAGATGAAATAATTTAATACCTTAAATATAGGACTAAGTGTGCTTATACATAACCCACTTACTTGTAGATAGTCATTCATTCATTCAACAAACATTCATTAAGTTTCTGCTGTGTTAGGCATTATTCCAGATACTAGGGAACTAAGGATGAATAGTCACAGTTCTTGTTTCTAAGGAACTAATATTTTTTGACATTCATTAATTTATTTCTGCCTTTAATCCCCATTTTTTTCCCCACAGGGCTTATTTATTCATTTTTGGAGAGAGAGTCTTGCTATGTTGCCCTTGATAGAGTGCTGTAGCATCACAGCTCACAGCAACCTTAAACTCTTGGGCTTAAGCAATTTTCTTGCCTCAGCCTCCCAAACAGCTGGGACTATGGGTGCCTACCACAATGCCCAGCTATTGTTTTGTTGCAGTTGTCATTGTGGTTGAGCTAGACTGAGCCGGGTTCGAACCTGCCACCCTCAGTGCATGTGGCCAGCGCCATAACCACTGTGCTATGGGCACCAAGCCTCCACATAGTTTTTGAGCACTTATTGTACACTAAGCTGTTATGAGCTGCCAGGTAGAGGTTAGTAATAATACAGATTTGGCCCTACTCCGGGGACTTGCAGTCTGTTGGGGGAAACAAACATGTAAAATAGGTACATGAATGAACGTATAATTACAAATTAGAATGAAGCAATGCATAGAATGCAGTTATTAAAATAGAGAAACACACTTACCTTCAACAGGCTGGGAAAAACACCTTGGAAGGGGCAGCACACAGCCCAAAAGAGGAGTGATTAGCCACCTGGGCTTTGGAAGCTGACAGCCTGATCTTGGCTGGAAAACTGAGTAGCTGTGTGTCTTTGAACAAATTTAATTTTCTGATTTAATTTTCTAAACCTCAGTTTTGTCATGTGTAAAATGAGAAAGGTGATAGTATTTATCTCACAGGGCTCTCATAATGATTAAATGAGATAATCTGTATAAAGTATCAGTCTTGTGTACGACATAGACATATTTTAAGTATTTACTATCTTAGAAGAGATACCTAGCCACGTCAATATCTACTATGTGTTGTCTTTACTCTTATCCCAGAAATACAGAGGTAAATACAAAGCCTAGTTATTCTCAAAGAGCTTATAATGTAGTATTGTTATAACATAGCTATACTGTAAACAAACATTTTGCACGACGTAATGACTATGGTACACATGGCATTGAACATTTCAGAGGAAGATGCTTCAGACAAAGAAAAAGAGAAAAGTCCCAAATCCCAGGGTAGGCTCTTGGTAGGTAAAATCCTTCCTGATTTTGGTGTCATAGATCTTAAAAGTTTTTCTCATAAGCAAGTCTGGGGGCCTAGAGGAGCTACATTATTTTATACAACCATGCATGGAGGCAATGCCATGGCCCCTTCCTCACTGAAATATGACCTTGGAAACCACTGACAAAATATCGAATTGTTCAGTAATTCATTAAGCACTGAGCATTTTTTAGCACCTGAAACTTCATGAGCATGCAGGTAGAAAGTATCCAGAGACTGAAAAGCAATAACATGTGGCTTTAAGAGACCTCACGAATGTATGTTGATAATAGTAGTATGATTTCTTGAGTATTTACTGTGTGCCAGGCTCTGCTGTAGACATTTTATATACATTATTTCTCCTCAGAAAAGCCTCATGAGGTACACAATATTTATCAAATATGGGAACTGAAGCTCAGGAAGATAAGTGACTTGGTTAAGGTTACCAGCTAGACGAAGCGAGATGGAAAGGTATTTATATATATCTGATGCAGAAGCCAACGGGCTATTTTCCCCACCACACTTTACTGTTTTTTTCTTATTGCAATTGTTGTTGTTGTCATTGTTGTTGTTGAGCTTAGTTTGAATCCTTTTTCTTTGGCCTTGGTTTTCATTTTTCCTTTATAAGCATCGCAATTACATAATTGAGGTAAACAAAGGCATAAGCTCTGTGTGTCTGGCTCTTTCTCACTTTCTGTCTTGAGTTTGATTTCTCGTATCTACATAGCAAAGGCAGGGGTAAGGTTATAGATAAGTGTTACCTTCCACCTAAAAGTAAAGAGACCTTATCTCCGTATTTTTTTTCAATCTGTATTTCCAAGTGTTTTGCTATGTCGAGTTGATTGTTCTTATGTATTTCTTGTCTTTTCACGTACAAAGTAAAATGGAGAATGAAGGTAATTATGAAAATGCGGAATAGAAAATGAGCTTATTTAAATTATCTGACTGTCTTAAACCCTAACGTTGCCACTTAGTAATGGATGTCCTAGGATATCGGGTTGCAGTTATAGTCAGTTCTAGACTGACTGATATATTATTTGACTTTTAATTTTTGTTGTGTAGAAATAATATAGTCTAGCAAGATACAGTCATAATTTAATATGATTTTAGTGCTCATGAAATAATGTTAATTATTGTTTCATCATTATTAAGCTGCAAGATGTCTTCTGAGGTGCTCCATAATTCATGAAGTAGTATTAATATGTGCATATGAGAGTGGCTATCATATTTTTAGAAATGATACATGTTGGTTGCTACCCCTGGTATAGAAAGATCAAGTAGAAAGACAGTGGGGATGGTTACCATAAATCGTTCTACAAGCATTTTGGCTGAGAAAGGTTTACCCTATTACCTATGTTTCATCAGAAAATAAATTTGTGTACGTTTATGAATCTGTTATCAAAATATCACTGTATTAACAAAATATTTACCTTTCTTATTGTTAGATTCCCAGTTGATCCAGTTTCTTCCAGCACTAGTATTTTGCCTTTCCAGTTGAAGATTGTTCACGTGGTCACCAGCTCTTTACTTCTACTTTGTGTTCTCCAGATATGATTATTCACGACTCATTTCTGAGCAATGATGTCAGTGAAAAGTTATGACTTTAGGCAAGTAGAAATGATTGATTATTGCATCACATTAATTATTGTTGGTATCTCTTAACTTATTGGACTATGTAATTTAAGAACACCTAAAGCACTTGGATTTTTTTTTTTTCCAGACAGACTTTGTCTTCCTCAGTAGAGTGCTGCGGCATTACAGCTCACAGCAACCTCATACTCAGGAGCTTAAGTGCTCCCCTTGCCTCAGCCTCCATAGTAGTTGGGACTATAGGCACCTACAACACCTGGCTATTTTTTTGTGATGAGTTCTTGCTGTGGCTCAGGCTGGTCTTGAACTTGTGAGCTCAGGCAGTCTACCTACCTTGGCTTCCCAGAGTGCTAGGATTATAGGTGTAACCACTGGGCCTGGCCCCACTTTGAAATTTTTAAAGTTTTAAATATTGCTTTTTTAAAAAAGCAAGGCATACTGTTTTATAATAAATATGAAAATAACTCTGTGTTACTATTAGACTTGCAACTTCATATAAATTGTCTTATTTAATCTTGTCAATTCCATGAATTGTTCCTTTTATACCTAATTCATAGATAAAATAAGGAAGCACAGCACATCATGGAGTTTCAAGATTACCTCACTTCAAAACCTGAATTTTCCTTTGCTTAATTTTATAGCATGGATAACTTAATAAGCTTTGTAAATCTTGAGTTTATTTCACATGTACCTTAAAGGATTTAACACACACATAATAGTAATATCCAACTCCATAGGATTATTCTGAAAGTTCAAAAATAAAACAAATATAAAACTTCTGATCATAGTGTCTAGTATAGAGTAAGAATTTGGTTTGAGCCCCTCAGGAGGCATGAGTGGTTCCTTGGCTAATAGGGAGATTAAGAACTTTGTTCTGAACAAAATCCCTGCTTTGTCATTTCAATCTAATTAACATATTTCATAGCTAGAGAAACTTGACTGAGTGTCTTTATTTTTTTTAGCTTTTTAAATTTTAAATAAGAATATTATTTAAACATCTAGACACTTGACATGAAGCCAAGTACATACACCAAATGTCTGAACATGTGGTTTCTCTTGTACAGAGCAGGATCACCACACTGACAGCACATCATTGGTAAGGAGTAATGTCAGGGAAATGGCAGGGTGAGAATTCTCCGGCATCTAGCCGCTACTCCTACCTCAAATTTCAATTAGCAACTATCCCGTAGAAAAATTACCACTCTGAATGCCTCAGAACTTGGGTTCAAAGCCATGGTATGTCCTTGAGCCTCAGACTTGGGAAAAATTGCGATGAAATGGTAAAGGAAATGGTGCTCTGGGGCTGCAACACTCTTGCTCCAAATGTGCACAAGGCCACCACACACAAGGAAGTCTCCTGCACACACAGTTCCTACCATGAAAAAAAGGCAGTGGGGCGGCATTCTGAGACTCTGCAGTAGGCTGTCTTCAGACCTTTCCCATAGGAAGGAAGTATTGCACATCCCAGTAGGAGCAACCCACCATGGGTAAATTAGAAACAGGAATACAGGTCGGGGGCTCAGCAACCAATGTATAAGCCTCGGTCCCAGCCCCCGCAGATCTGGGCTTAGGGTACTTTCTAGTATTACTGTGGTTATGGTGCCCTGGGCTCAGAGAGCAAAACACAGTCTGATCAGAATTTCTGGACAAATCTACTGCACAAGGATAATCTCAGATAACACCAGACTATGAAGACTGGAATAAATACCTACATATTCAATGTGCAGGCATCAATTCATGACCACAAGGATCAAGAAAAATCACAGAAACATGACAATATCAATTGAATAAAATACGTGATTAAAGAGGGAGAGATGTATGATCTTCTTGACAAAGAATTTAAAATAGTTGTTTTAGTGAAGTTTAATGAGCTTCAGTAAAATAAAGAGAAATAATCCATTCCAAAATTTATCAGAGAAATTTAATAGAGAAGTTGAAATAACTTTTAAAAATAAAACAGGAATCCTGGATCTGGACAACACAAGGAATAAAATGTACAAAAGTTAATACGGAGCATCAGTGGCATAAATGATCAAGCAGAAGAAAGAACAAGTGAGCTCAAAGACAGGATATTTCAATATATGCAACCAGAGCAGAAACAAGAAAACAAGAAAAGGAACAAAGAGAGCTTACTGGATCTATGGGAAAACATCAAAAGGGCAAATACTGTCCTGGGATCATGGTGTTCAAAAGGGAGTCAAGAAAGACAGAGCCTAGAATCTTTATTTAAATAAACAAAAGCAGAAAATTTCCCAAATCTTGAAATAAATATATAATAATCAGGTGCAGAAGGTCAAAGTGCGCCAATCATATTCAATCCAAATAAGAATATTCCAAGACATATTAGAATTAAACTGTCAAAGCCAAGGGGAAGATCCTGGAGGCAGTAAGAGAAAAGAAACCAGTAACGTATGAGGGGATTGGCAGCACACTTCTCAGCAGCAACCTTACAGGCCAGGAGGAAGCCAAATATAGTCAAAGCACTGAAGTAAAAAATTGCCGAACAAGAATACTATTCTCTGTAAAGCTATCCTTAAAAACAAAGAAAAGATACGCAAAGACTCTCAGAAAAAGAAAAGTTGAAGGAGTTTATTACCATCAGACTTGTCTTACAAGAAATGCTAAAAAGAGCTCTTCAAAATGGAAAAATAAAAGACACAGTGAGTAACACAAAAACATATGACAGTATAAAACTCACTGGCAAAGTTAAGTATATAATCAAACTCAGAACACCTTAGTATTGCAAGTGTGGTATGAAAACCATCATCTTGTTTGTATGAAGATTAAAAGACAACTATTAAAAATAGTAATAATTGCAACAATTGGACATGCAGTATGAAAAGTTATAAATTGTGGCATCAAAATTTAAAGCATGAGAATGAGAAATAATTAAAATATGAAATTATGGTTCTTTACTTTTTTAATAAATTCAACGCTGTCAGTTTAAGAATTTAGTAAATGTTGCCTGTTATAATTGTTGTGCTAGATTAGAGAGCTAGTATATTGTGGAACTAAAATTTGGATTCAATGCATTTTGTCTCAAAAGTCGATATATGCTCTTACCAATGTCCTTACATACGTCATTAGCCTAAGATGACTGTGAGCAATTACCCAAGACTTGTATGAGTATGGTAGTTTCAAACCATTGTTTTGAAGGTCTTGTTCTCATCAGATCAATTCTTCACTTATCAGTCAAAGTCATCTTCTAAATGTATAAATAGGACAGTATATTCCTTCCAAAACTACTTCAATGGCTTTCTATTCTCAGAATAAAATTGAAATTCCTGATCATGGCCTGGAAGGCTGTACATGCTCTGGCTTCTGTCCTGTACCTTAAAATTTCCACTTACTCATTCTGCTCAGCAATACAATGTCCTTTCAGTGCCTTGAGATTGACAATCTGTTTGCAGAATCAGAGATTTTACATGTGATGTTCCCTGTACCTGGAAGACTCTTTCTCTCACCTTTATTTTGGTGGATTTTTATTCATTAAGTCCCAGCTTAAATATTTCATTTCCAGAGAAGACATCCCTGGCGAAACCATTTCTTCCATCTCTCACATCCAGTAAGTGCTATCCAAACTTCATAGCACCTACCATGGGTCCTAATTGTGTATTTATTTATTTTTATTTGTATAACTGCTGCCTCTTTTAACATATTGTTAACTTTATAAGAGTGAAGACTTCATCTGTTTTGTGCATACTGTGCCCATGTGGGCTGCAGAAACTGTCTCATGTACGTACAGGCACCCTTCCCCAGACATTCTGCCATCCCAACAAATTTGCTCATCCTTGTCTTTCTTGGCTATATTGATATCAGTAGTTCTCATTCATTAATTTTTATCAATGTATAGTATAATATTTGATAAATGTACAGTATTTATTTTCATACTGATGGACATTGGTGCCATTTTCCTCTTCCTATCAAGGCTGTAATTTATTTGTTTTTCATGTCTCCTTGTGAACATCTGCAAATTTTCTCTAGGAAATAAATGTCAGAGTAAAGGTGCAGGGTCAAAAGTAAAAGTGCATCTTCAAATGTAGTAGATATTTTCAAACTACTTTTCAAAATATACTGATTTATTTTCTTCCAGCATGACATGAAAGTTCCTTTTTCTTCATAGTCTTGCCAATTCTTGACATTGTCAAAGCTTTTAAAATTTATTCATCTGGTGGTTGCAAAATGATATTTTATTTGCTTAAAGAGTTTATATTCTTAGAATATGGTAGGCATTACAAAAATGTTTATGCTTTATGGTATCACAGCTGAACATTTCCAATTAGTATCTGAATTTAGTTTTTATGCATATCAGGTAGAAGATATTGTCCCAGTAGGAGAATATCACCAATAATGATGACATCCAAAGAAGAGTTTTATTAAAGATTGAGGAATCCTTTCTCCCATCGAATATTTCTAATGAGCAAAGTCTTCAATGATCATCATTCCTCCTAAGATACAGCTTTACCAAATAAATTATTTTAAATAAAAATATTTATTGAGTTTTCTCATTCTCTTCCCTTTTGCTCCTTTCCCCACCCTAGGAGACAGCAATGTGGCCTGAGAAATTGAGGGGCTGGCATGTGAGAATGAAGGGGTGGTACTCAGTCATGCCCCAGGAGCCAGGGGCAGGGCCAGGGGCCAAGGAGCAGCTGTGCTGGGATCTGAGAAAGTGGTGCTGCTCAGAGCTGCAGGGCCAAGGGCTGCAGAGATGTCCAGCATGGTCCAGAGATTAGTCACAGACAGGGGGATTAAGCTCTCGCTGTCAGGGAAGGGATTAATACAAATGGAGAAAGAGAAGACAAGAAAAAACCCTCAGGTAGTAGCTAGGAATTGGCTATATATATTTTATCCACAGAAGCAAGCTAGCCAGGGCGTGTTCTCATGGCAATTAAAGTAAACCAGAGAGGAAAGGAAAATATAAAATGCATTTTCAAGCCTCAGCTTGAATTAACTACAACAAAATTAGTGGCCATAAGCAAATCACATGTTTAAGCATAGAGTCATAGTGGGAGAGGACTACTAACATACAGGGCACAGGCCTGGATACAGGAAGGCCCATTAGTTGAGGCTGTCAGCGTAATTAATCAACTACCTACTCCTTCAGAGGTCTTTTCGAGACTCACAAACACAGCCCTATTTCCCCTTAAATGGGCTATGAAATAAGCAATTGCTAGAAATATTTATGCTCAGGCTGCTTTTTTGGTCATATTATTTTTAGTTTGTCCACTTGTTGCCTTTGTTGAGTTTAACTTCTATTTATTTATTGCCTTAAGACAGTTTCCCTTTATTTCCTGATACAAAAATAAGAAAATTAGAAGCAGTTATTATTCTTTGTATCATTTTGTAATCTCTAAGTCATTTTTTGTCTTTTATGTCATCATATTTACATTAAAATTTATCTTAATATTTACCAGTTTAGACAACTATATCTTTCATGCTTTATCAGTGGAGATCAAAAATTGAAACTCAGTACACAGGCTTCACATTGAATTATATACATCTTATTCTTTATAGAACTAAGAAGTGTGTTCAATTCAGAGAAGGAATTGTTACTTACGCTCCTGTGGTAGGGGAATTTTCCTATTATCTCATTTTAATGGATTCCCTTTTCAGTAGTTTTAAGCTTTCTTTCCTTCTCGATGATACTTAAATATATATCCTAGGTCATCCACTTTCCTTGGCTTGCTTTTTTTTTTTTTTTTTTTCATTTTGCTGGAGTACCTTCTTGAGCGATTTCTTTTATCCATAAAGAATGTGTGGCTTGTGGACTTTCTAAGTTCTTACCTGCCATCAAGTGCCTGTATTTTTCTCTTCCATTTGATTAATGTGTTTCAGGCATAAAGTTTGGGTTTTGATTCTTTTATCCTGGAGAAAATTGATGACAGCACGACAGCTCTACTCTCTAAATTGTTGAATATGCATAATCATCCTTCGAATTATAAAGTTTCACCTGAATGTAGAGGTTTTCATTTGTTCACAGTATTTGGCCCTTCAAACTAACAGATTCCGTGCCTTTCTTCAATATGAGGAAATTACCTGATTATTTGTTTTAACTGAACCCTGAATTGTCACTGTTTCTGTCTGATTAACATTTTATCAAATCATCATTGCTATCAAATATGTGACAACAATCGAAAGAACTGCTCGGTAGTTCATCAAATGCATGCATATGTATATTATATATTACTGTATGTTCTGCATTCTGATCTATCCCATTTAGTTTAATTTAGTTTTTTAAAAATGCTGATTTTAGAATGCAAATTTGATTTCATAACCATATTAGTCTTCTCTGGCTGTTTGTAACCAAATAGCAAAGGCTGAATGGCTTAAACAAATTATATTGATTTCTGTCAGTTCTAGAGGTTGGGATATACCTTGATCTGGATGCCAGTAATTCAATTTCCTGTGAGGGCTCTCCTCCTGCCTTGCAGATGGCCACCTTTTTGCTATATCCTCCCATGGCCAAGAGAACTATTTCTCCTTTGCTTTGTCCTATAAGGGCACTAATCCCCTCCTAAGAACTCATCCGTCATGACCTAATTAACTCCCAAATGACATCATATGCCGGGTTAGAACTTCAAAAGATGAATTGGGGTTGGGGGTGGGGAAGGAGCACAGTTTAGTCATTGCAGTAACCCACTGGTGGGCTATATTTGCAGTCTAAAAGACAATGTGTTTGGCCAATGGAGCCATTCTGAACTAGCTTTACATTTCTTAAATATTCCTTCATATTTTTTTGCTCTTTCCTTTTTCTACATACAGTCATAGCTTTCATTTTATCCAGTTAATAAATTGGTCTTAAGCTAGGCACCTGTTATTAATTTGCAATCCACTGAATTTTTAATTTTCTTTCATCACGTAAGGTGTTTATGTCTAAGAACAATGTCTTACTTTCTAAATACTGTTTTCATAGTAGCCTATTCTTGTTTTGTAGCTACAGTTTCCTCTTTTGTCCCTCTTTTCAAAAAATTGAAATACAATTCACATAACAAAAATGTTACCATTTAAAAGCATATGCCTTAGGGGAGTGTTCTCTGTGTGTATTCGTTATATTGTTCAACTAGCACCATTACATAATTCCAGAACATTTCCATTACCTCAAAAAGAAACCCTGTCACCTCTTAGCAGTCAATTCTAATACTTCCCTTCTCCCATCTCCTGGAAATCTACCATGGGACTTTCTGTCCCTGTGGATTCGTATCATCTAGCCATTTTACATAAATAGAATCATATAATCTGTATGTGGCCGTTTGTGTCTGGTGTCTTCTACTTAGCATAATATTTTTAAGTGTCATCCATGTTATGGTAGTGTGTCTATTAGTACTTTATTCCTTTACTTTTTAGTGCTGAATAAGATTTCACTCTTTGTGTGTGTGTATATATATATATATACCACATTATGTTTATCCATTTACCACATGGTAGAAATTGGCTGTTTCTAATTTTTGGTTATTATGAATAATGCTACTAGGAGCCTTTATGTGTAATCTTTTAGTAAACATGTATGTTCAATTTCTTGCATATACATCTAGGAGTGGAATGCTAGATTATCTTTTTAACTATTAAACTTACTTTTTTAACTGTCTAATATACTGCTAAACTATTTTACAGTTTGTATATATCAGCTATGTTCCCATCAGCAATGCATGAAGAATCCAATTTCTCCACATCCTACCTACCAATTGTTGTTTTCTGTATTATAATTAGTATTATTATTGCATTCTAGACATCTTTGTGGGTGTGATGTGATATCTCATTGTTTTTGTTTCAAGACAGTCTTACTCTGTCATCCTTGGTAGAGTGCCCTGGTGTCGTAGCTCACAGCATCTTCAAACTCTTGCCTTAGTCTCCCAAGTATCTGAGAATGCAGGTACCCACGTATTTCTATTTTCAGCAGATATGAGGTCTTGCTCTTCCTCAGGCTGGTCTCAAATTCCTGAGTTCAGGTGATCTACCCACCTCAGTCTCCCAGAGCGATAGGATTACAGGTCTGAGTGACTGCGGCCACCCTGATTTTCATTTCCTAATGATGAATGCTGCTGAGCATTTTATCTTGTTATTAGATGCCATTTGTATACCTTATTTGGCTATCAAAAGTATTTACCCAGTTTTTATTATATTATTTGTCTTTGTGGGTTTTTTTTTTTTTTTTGAGACAGAGTCTCACTTTATCACCCTCGGTAGAGTGCTGTGGTGTCACTGCTCACAGCAACCTCCAACTCCTGGGCTAGGCGATTCTCTTGCCTCAGCCTCCTGAGTAGCTGGGACTATAGATGCCCGCCACAATGCTCGGCTATTTTTTGCTGTTGTTGCCGTTTGGCCGGGGCTGGGATTTTGAACCTGCTACCCTCAGTATATGGGGACAGCGCCCTATTCACTGGTGGGTGCCGCCCTGTCTTTGTTTTTTTACGTGTTTTAAGTTGTAAGAGTTCTTTATAATTCTGGATACTAGACCTTTATGATATATACTTTTGTAAATATTTTCTCCTATTTTGGAGTTGTCTTTTGCTTTCTGTAGAGTGTCCTTTGGAGCACAAAAGTTTAATTTTGATGAGATTCAGTGTAACTATTTTGTCATTATTTGCTAATATTTTGCTTTCCATATCTAAGAAAGTGTTCTAATAAAAGGTCATGCAGAGGTACATTTTTTTCTTCTAAGCGCTTTATAATGTTAGCTCTTAAATTCAGGTCTTTTATCCATTTTGACTTAATGTTAGTAGATAGTATAAGCTAGAGGTTCAAATTCTTTCCTTTGCATGTGTGTATCTGGTTTTCTTAGTTACATTTATTTTAAAAAATGATTATTTTCCCCATTAAACTGTTCTGTTATCTTTTTGAAAATCAATTGATCATAGACATATGAGTTTATTTCTGAACTCTCAATTTTATTTCATTGGTCTATAGCCCTATCCTATGTCATTATTATACTCTCTTAGTTACTATAGCTTTATAGTAACTTTTGAAATTAGGAGTCTTCCAGAATTTTTTGATTATTTTCATAGTCCTTTGTACTTCCATAAGAATTTTAGGATTAGCTTGTCTATTTGCCATTGCCTCTTAAATTTCTCTGAAACATGAGACTAATTTTTGTCCCTAATTATCTGTCATTCCATTTTTTTTGTTTTCCTGATTTTTCTTATCATAGCTTTTTGTTCCTAATTGTTTGATCTTCCGTTCATAATCAGTTTCCCTGTATAACTGTTGAAAAATGAATGAATTAAATGACTAATGATAAGAATAAAGAGCTAGATCAGTTTTCTTTGTTGTGAGCTAGATCAGAATCCACCCCCTCCAGATTTGCTCCTCACTGAAATGCCAGTAGTGACTCTGATCAATGCATTCTATATCACATATAATTTATGTGCTTAGCTTAAGGCATAAATAATAATTACGAATATTCATATACCATTTCATTCTGTTTGTTCCTTTATATAGAGATAAGGTCTTTTGTGTACTTTTGTGTATCTGTTTCTCTCTCTCTCTCTCTCTCTTTCTCTCCCTAGCCATTTCTTTCAACTTCTCTTCTCTCTCCTATTCTCCATTGCTCCAGTGGTACCAATAATAGTGGCATCAGCTGGACAGAGAGGAGAGTCACCCATTGTACATCATCATTCCTCCATCTTCACTGTTTCACAGAACTATCAGGTAATTCATTCCTTCTCGTGGGGCTTAGGTAATAGAAAGTCCTCGATGATACAAGGATTTACAACTGATAAAGTCATATGAGAGAACTCTTTTGAGAGAAAAAGTTAGTAGCAGTTATACAATCTAAATACAATTTAATAAATTCAAAGGGCAGATGTCATTGTTTTGTGCATCCTCATTTTGAAAGACTTTTCCTCCACTGGGGGATTCTTGTGAAAATTCTACATCCCAGTGTGGGACTCAAAGGTTGAGGGAAACTAAGATGTAAGAAATCACCCTAAACAGTAAATTACATACTGTTTCCAAGCACTTGAGTCTTGAGGAAGTAAAACCAAGATTAAGGCATGCCCAAGACGCTGGGTGAAGTATGTCATGGAATCATATTGTTCTGCCCTGACAGTGAATGTTCATGGGCAAGGCAGTCCAGGCTTGTGCTTCTGTGGCAGGATCTCAGCCATATCTTACTTCCCTTTATTTCCTGTTCTTTATCACAACTTGGGTCCATGGCATCCTGATGATTTTGTGAACTACCATTATCCTTCAAATAAATTCACTTCCAGTAAAACCAATGCAGTTTCGTTTCTGTGGTTTGTCACAGCTACTGATACAAAAACTCAATAGAGAAAGAGAGTTCTGTAAATAGAAGCCAAGTCATTAATGATGCACATGTTCTCTTAATTTCCATTTGTGATCCTTGCATTATACATATTACTTCTGGGTCACTTTTCCTAGTAGATTTAATTTATATACTCACCTTTAATGAATTAAGCAAAACTTTATCCTCATCTGGATCTCCAACTAACTACTCAAGAACTCCTGATTATGTGACTCTGAGCTGTTAAGCTCTGTGTCCTCCTAAAAGCTTCTGCTCATACTTTCCCACACTCCGCTGCTCTCTCTCTCCCTGCAAACCACCAGAGTACAGGCATGACATAGAAATTTACCTCTCCTATTTCCCATTACTTTTCCTGAAGGATCACTGCAAAACATTTCTTATTTTTTTCTGTCACTCACTTTATCTAATTTTTCTCTACCTATTCCCCAGTTTCTTCTTCTTATAGTCACTTCAATAGAAGCAACTCAGAATTCTCACCATTTGCATATCTTAGAACAGCAATATTCTTTATTGAAGAAATTTATAAATAATGGTATTCTCCAGCATTTTAGTACAAGGTACTATAATTTATTGGATATAATTAGTAGGCTTTGGTCCAGTCCTCAAATAACCCAAATATGTAGGATTATCCAACATCAATCATTTTTAGAGATTTTTTGCATTATTCCTACATAGAAGAATCCTGGGATGTTTGTTTAGTCCCCAAATAGGAGAGGAGGAAAGTTTTGCTTTTTCCATGCCCTTGGGTACTATTACTGCTGTTGTTTTGATTCTTGAAATAAGGTCCATGTTCTCAAATGATAGCTAGAATTAAGTAGCACCAATCCCTCTAGGCAGGACAAGAACCCTCTATCTTTCTCAGTCTTTACTTCTTTCTACTATCTCGCAGAAATCCAGGGGTTAGCTTGAATTTACCTTCCAATGTCAACATTGCTCATTTCCATGTCTGCCTATTCCCTAAAATGCTTTGAGTTTTCTGGCCTTATACCATCAATGCACAGAAGCCTGTGTAGTCACTGGAATGATCCAGATTTACTTACCAACTTCTCTGTTGTCTAGAAACACAAGACTGATTACTGCTTCCCTATCCTTTACGGGTAAGATGAGCCCAGACCTAAGAAACAAAAGAAGCTTGATTTCCGTTTTGCAGAAAAAAGAAAATGCTTCCTTGTTTTCTTTCCCCCTCTACACATTGAAAACAGAGCATAGGTCAATTTCTCAGTAAGCTCTCCAGCTACTTAGGCTTCACCCTAAGTCATCCTGTTACCCCTGCAGGCCACACTTCATCAAAGAGAGCTCATATTTATAGAGGGTTTTCTGAACCACATATACTGCCTGCTCCTCACTCCTGTTGGTCAGTGGTTGATTGTAAATAACTACAAGTGTTCAGAGCACAAAAAACCAGAATTCTAAGTTTTCAGGAAAGGCAGCCAGTAGACTAGGTGCCAGAGTGGGTAACATATACTAACTGCAAAGCCCCCTTGGGAGAGAAACCAGCTGCAGCCCCTGCCCCTCTGAGAGGGACCAGACACAGATGCTGTCTAGTTTAGTTTACTTCAGACAGGACAAGTGTAGTGACAAGGAGCAAAGGGAGTCTCTCAGGATTTCTTCTTGCTACCAACACAGGCAAATTTGGACTTCCTGGGGAAAATTCTCTTCTGCAGCTCTCTCCAAATTCCTGCCAATAATCTAACTGCTTGGGCCATGGTAGTCAACACTGCAATAGAAGATGCACCTGTTCTTCGGGGGCTCCTGTCATAAATGGCAAAGAGCCAGGGCTGGGGCAGCAGTTCTGTCGTGTGTCCAGAAGTTCCTGGGCTGATAGAAAAGATGCTTATATTACGTTTGTTCCAGGGTGCAATTATCAGTTATGGATACAAGAGAAACCCAGATTTCCTTCTGAGTCTCAGCTGTTCCTTTCCAGAAGCTCAGTAGTGTGGGGAATTTTTCATTATTACGTCTCAAGTCTCTATCACCTTTTCTGAAAGCCTTCTCACAATTTCTGAAAAATCATTACCACTTATATACTTAAATGTTGCCAGCTGAGTAGGCACAGAAGTTCCGTCTAATAGGAAAACAGGTGCATGGGTCGAGGAAGTTACTTTAGTCAAATCGGTGAAGCAAACAGAATTTAGGCAGTGGTTCCCTTTCAACGGCTGTTGGAGGTAGTGAAGATATCCTTATTTCCCCTTTTTCTACTGTGGTTACTTTAGAGTCAACCTTAGAATTCAGAGAAATCTTGGAAATCACATTAGGGTTATCACAGTGACCATTGGCCACTCAGGCACCCGCCAGCATTTCTTACCATTATTCCAGCCATGGATACTCTAAAGTAGGTAAATTTCCCCTAACAATTGAATTAGTCAGGTGAGCCATGAAAAGGCAGTCTGAGAAACCATCCTTAAACGCCAATAGTTTTCTCAAACAAGGATTTACATTACTTGAAGTGCTGTGGGGTCAGCTGGGGCAGCTCTGCTTCAGGGAGAAGGTCAACTAGATGTGGTTTCAGGTTTCATTTCAGCCTAATGTCAAACCATTGTAATTTGTTGCTTGGGGTGAGTGGCTATCTAGGAAAATTTCCTTGGTGAATTACTAGATTTCAAGAGGGTAAAAGGGAACAAATGAGGCCTCTTTAGGGCTCACTTTAAAATTAGGTGAGTTTCACTTTCACCTCCATTTTGTGGGTAAAGCAAGCGTGTGGCTAAACATGTCTGCATGCACAAGTAATTCCAAATCAGGAAGGACGTGCAGAATTGTAAACAATGATTTACTGTTCCACACCAGTGAAGAACACAGGAAGGTAATCATCCTGAAATGATGGAATAGAGGAAAGGATTCATTATTAAACAACGAAATTATAGATGTTGTGAATCTAAGCAAGCTAGGCTTAGGAAGAGGCAGATGAAAAGAGTCATGCCTTGAACAGAAGACCGAGCCAAATAGATGATGTGGATGTTATTCAAGACAAGTTGTTAAAAATACTTACAAGTTTTACAAGTTAAAAATATTTCCTCTCCCCAAATTTATCTGACAGGTGTAACTATGCTCAGATGAGATAAGAAAGAAACATGAAAAAGAGAGACTAAGGAAGAATAAGAAAAAAATTAGTCTAAAAAGAAACAAAGTGTATTGGCAAGAGACATCCTGGGACAATTTTTAGCAGGGTCAAAAGGTCACCATTCCAGAACCACTGTTCCTAAATCCATATTCTTCACAAAATTCTTGAATGGCTTTTGTTTCTTCTCCATGATTTAAAAGATGCGTTGCATAAAAGCAGTAAAATGACAAAAATATAGAATCTGAGAGAGATTATAGCACATTCTGCTTAGATTGATTACCCAATCTCTATTCTCCCCTTTAACTGAGTGACGATGTGCCCAGTTAAAATTTGTGTTTCCCCACCTTTCTGACAGCTATAGATGTCTCTGTGAGACGCTCACTGCTGATTAAATACAAGTTTGGGGGTGGGTCTTTTAGGTAAAATTTTCACAAAGAGGTATGCTTTCCTTGAACCTGTCTTTTGCATTTTTTCTTGTTTGGATGCAATTTCTGAAGATACAGAAGCCTTCTTGAAATCACAAGTAAAAAGAACAAAATCAAAAGTTACTCCCTGCTGGTGTGGGGGAGCCTCTGCACCAGCCTGCACTGTCCAACTTCCATACTTATTATTATAGGAGAAAAATAAGCCTCTGCAGGTGGTTCAGCTGCTGTGGTTGGATTTCGGCTACCAGAGCCAAATACATTCCTTTACTAATAGAGTGATAGAGGGCGTTGAGAAATCACTCAATCAATCTTTTTCTTCTTACTTTATAGCAAAGGAAATGGCAGTTCTGAACAGTAAAGTGATGCGCTCAAGGTCAGGTGGCTGAGAGCCTCCACACTCCTCTGAGGACTGTAATCCTAGTGCTGGGACCATGGAAGCATGGGTGAATTAATAATAAAAAAAATCTCTAATCAAAAGCACCCACAGTATAGATGTGTTTTGCTCCAAATCCCTGAAACTTCAAAGCAGGTTTCTGCCCACGTGAGCGTGAACGTGGCAGCTGGGCTCTTCTACCATCATCAGCCATAATCACATAGCTCATATGGACTTTCCCCTGCTCTCTGCAAAAACCCAAACCTGGAAGTGCAGAACTGTGAACAGCCTCGTCAAAAGGCCAGCACAGCATTTTGGAAGCTCATGAGCATGCTAACGGCCAGAAGTGGTAGCCGGTCAGGGCAGCCAGACCATCTCTCTCCGTTTTCCAGGAGCCACGGCAGCGGGCACACCAGCTGGCTTCACTCTTAAGAGATGCTCTGTGGAGTCACAAGTGGGCTTGAGTTGCCAGAAGCACAAGTATTGTGAAAGTAGAACTCATGGTGTGAGGGCTGAGAGTGAATCAGAGGGCCCGGGGTTGGAACTTCAGGAATCCTACCCAGGCATCCCTTTTACTCCTTCTCCTGTAACTACTGCTTAAGGAGCTTTCGCCTGGGAACCCACAAAGGAACCTATCGCTTCCACCTTTGGGGCTTTGGGGGGGGTAATCTTTACACTTCATTCTACCTCTAGGAGTTTAATGCCATGGCCTAACTAAACATGCACACACTCAGCACACACACACACAGACACACACAGGGGCACAACATTCCGTTTCACATCATGAATTTTCGAGCATATTATACACTTCTTTTTCACAAAATGGGGGCTGCTCTTTTCCTAAGGAGGAAAGAGAGAGCAAGAGAAACATGTATCTAGCTTCCGGACTGCCACACTCAAATCCTCTTTACAGATAGCAGTTGTTTTCTTACTGACATCGGTTAAAAAAAAAAAAGTCTTTCAATTGAGATTGTTGAAGTGACAAGATAAACGGGTACATTCATCTTAAAACTGGAGAAACACTAGGGAATGAATCTGTTGTAAGAATGAGAAAGAAGCCGTGAAAATCCTTAGATTGAGCTCAATATGCAAATGTGGGGAGTTTACTCAATTTTAATTTACTTATAAGTGATGCTAAACGCTATCATGGTCAGATTTAAACAGTTATTGTTTTCTTCTTTTTTTAATTACCAGATTGTTTTTTTTTTTTCCTTCCTGCCTTCCCATATATATTTGATCATTTACTAGCTAGTATGTTCTTCCTTGGTACATTATATTTTTAAAAAGAGCTTGAATCTCCTATCAGTGAGAATTCAGTAAATTTAAGCTCTGGCAGTGGTTCTCCTATTAAGATATTGATGAGGGAATAAGTAATAATCCTGTTAAATAAAAGGGAATTTTAGAAAGATTTTAGAATATTTTATTCATTTGGGGGCAAACTTGCTTTTTCAGGACAAGTCAAACTGCATGATGATAGTTAAGGATGAAGCTGGAAATATGAAAAGTACTGATCTTTTTTTTTTTTTTTTTGGGTAAAAATAATGAGGACTCCAATATGCTTGAGGCTTCCTTTTCTCTGCAACCTACCTGAGTAGTGTTTTCAGATTTGGCAAATAAAAAATGCAGGATGCCCAGCTAAATTAGAATTTCAGTGAAAATGAATTATGTGGAATATCCATGTAGTAATAAATGTTTATGGTCTTTTTAAAAAAATATTTTTGAGATAGGGTTTTGCTCTGTCTTCCAGGCTACAGGGCAGTGGTGTCATCATAGCTCACAGCAACCTCAAACTCCTGGGCTCAAGTGATTCTCCTGCCTCAGCCTCCTGAGTAGCTGAGACTCGAGGCATGAAACTTTAGCATTTTATCTGGCAATCCTATGCCCAAGGACTTCCATTGGTTTTCCTTCTTAGCCATTAAAAGTCTCCTGAAGCCTTTGGTTCTCCTTCCTCCACTAACACAATCTGTTGTCTACTGAGATAGAAAGGAATCTCATTATCAGCACAGTTACGATCCTGATTAAGCTACCAGAAAGGAGGCTGGGGAGTTGGTTTATTACATTTAGAATCCTACCTCTAGAATTACAATTTGGTTATTTGTTTAATTAAACTTCTTCTCTTAGATTTTTATCTCTTTTATTGTAGATCATATTGTTACTGGTTCCTAGGGCCTGACTCACTGATGTCATTACCGAAAGTCATTCTTTCCTGACAAAATCAACTTGTGTTCTAAGATTGTATTCTCAGATTCCTCGACTCCATTTTATTTCATGATGCCATTCCCCCTATGAAGAGCACTTCTTTTGAGGTTGGAAGGTAATCCCTCTTTGTTAGAAATCTCTTCCCGCTAGTTACACTCTTAGACCAATGTGCATTAATGTATTAATTATGTTTTCTCTAAAAAGGAGTCTAGGTCATTCCATGAATATACTAGAAGTAATCCAAGACATAGTCTTAAGAGAGGATTATCTTTGAACACCAAGCTAAGTGTGATAAACCCTAACTATTCAGCTAGAGCATTGGTTTCAGTGACTTGGATTTAGATCCTGTATATTTGGAAATTAACTAGATTTGGGGAGTGCCCAGATATTAATTGTTAAAAAAGTATAAAGAGAGAGGACATATACATATACATATATAACTCAAGCTATTATCTGCAGGCTGTATCACAAAAGGATTGCTAATAAGTGGAGTTATAAATAGCTACACATTAAAACAATTTCTCAAGAGGGGGCTATTAAGGTCCTAAAATCTATCAACATTATTGATTCAATAACATTTACCTTTATGGAGTATATCACCACCTTTTGAGCTGAGTTTATCAGCAGCAACTCTAGGTAGTAGAGACAGACACAGGTCAGCTATACTCTGAGGCAGCCAAAAGAACTCTTTGTCACCTTGTGCTCATACTGTATAGCCTTCTCTAGTGAATATGTGTAATGCCTGTGTCTTTTCTTGCATTCCTAGTCATTTGGCATGTATGTGACCTAATAATCACTGAGGTTGAATGTTTCTATCAGGTTACTGTGTTTTAACTAGATTAGCAGATTTCTGTTCTTAGCAGGCTTCTGTGACAGGGAAGCACATGTGTCACAGATAAATGGTGATTATATGATATCCATCCACTCAGCTAGAAGGCTTTCCCAGAGTTAGCACACATTGGGTATGACAGAGGTTAGATTATTACTGGGGCAGGCAGAAGGAACAAGAAGAGTAAATAATAAGTAGAGATTATTTCATGACCATGATTATAAAAATGTGTGTGTTACACATGTATGTTTTTACTTAAAGTATTCAATTTAAAGACAAGTTGAAAATATCCCAACTCATAAATAATAGATAAAAATGGCATCCCAGAGCCAATACACTATAAAAAAGGCTTCTAAAATGTTCTCAATTATGGTAAAAAAAAAACCAAATCAAACCATGGGCTGCTTAAAAGACATGTACTTAAAATACAGTGAAACTGAAAAGTAAAAGTGCAAATTAACATCAGGCAAACCCACACAGAAGAAGGTCTTAAAATTTATACACAAGAAAGGGAAAATTGTTCATTTCTTCACTATGTATACGCCTCATGTATGTACCCTCCATGGTAAAAATTGTGTCACTCCCTGGAAATTAAACCCAAACAGGATATAGTAAAGTATCATTTTATTCTGATGAATAGTACCATATACACTAAAGATGTGAATCCTAAAGATTTAGGCACTAAATATCGTTATATAAAAATTATTAAGAGAAATTGGTAACAAGATATTGCTTTAAGTCCTTTATAGACAAATAAGAAAATTGAAGGAAAATGATCTCAATAATATAATCAATAGAATTTATATAGCCATGGAATAATTTAATACTTAAAAGATAAATATATAGGCATCTCCTTTGATAATCTTTAGATAAGAAATGTGAACTTTATGGCTTCCAGTCTAGGTTTTAAATAATTTCTGTGGTAGGCCATAGTAAATATTCAAGAATTTCACAATGCAGAAAATGTATAGACCATATTCCCTGCTTGTAAAAATAAAAAACAAACATTTAAAACAATTAATTGTCAATATAATCTTGTCCCTTTGAATTAAAATAGAAAAACATACCAAGAAAATAGTCCTATGAATAACTGAGAGAGTCTGAGGCAAGTTCAACTGAAGCATCCTTTATAGGTCAGGCCCTGGCACATAATGTACTTTAGAAACATTATATATTATAACTTTATTATAAATGCCAAACCCGAGGCTCTGTGTATACCCTTACTGCATCTTGTTTTTCTCCCGAGCACCAATTCACTTCCCCACATTTTATGGTGCCCTCATGTCTTTGTCTACTGTCAGCTCCCCACTGGAACATTAGCTCCATGAGGACGGGGATGTGGCCTGGCTTCTCTGTCACCACACCGTAGTCATCTATCTCGCAGCAATGTGGCAGATCCTTCAGTATTTGCACAGTCGGTGAGGTAGAGGCTGCTATCACTCTTATTCTTTAGATGAGAAAGCTGAAGTGCGGAAGGGCTAAGGAGCGACTTGGATGCCATATGATTATTGGGAGACCAGAACTTGAATTCTCTTGAGCTTACCTGAGTTCAGCTCCTCATCACTAACCTACGTGCGTTTGGGGAATATAATGAAAATAAAAATATACCTTAACCAAAAAGCACTAGACAACATCGACTCACAGGAAACCATGGCTTAAATGTTCTTATTTTATTTTATTTTTATTTTTATTTTTTTGAGACAGAGCCTCAAGCTATCCCCCTGGGTAGAGTGCCATGGCTTCACTGCTCACAGCAACCTCCCACTCCTGGGCTCAAGCGAGTCTCCTGCCTCCGCCTCCCAAGTAGCTGGGACCACAGGC
>CAUYTI010065094.1:0-15859 GCA_963575145.1 Galago senegalensis
CTGTGGTCCCAGCTACTTGGGAGGCTGAGGCAAGAGAATTGTTTAAGCCCAGGAGTTGAGGTTGCTGTGAGCTGTGACACCATAGCACTCTACCCAGAGTGACAGCTTGAGACTCTGTCTCAAAAAATAAAATAAAATAAAATAAAAATAAAACAAAGATGTATGATGTATGGCTAACTAACTGCAAAATTCTACTTCTGTGCAATGCTTGCTTGCTACCCCGCCTAAATGCAGCCTGCATGCCAACCAGGATGCAGACTAAGCCCTAAAAACCCGACCCCTTAAGCACTCGGGGCTGCTCTCAGAAGCCTCTCATTGGGACACTGAGGCAGTTGCTGGCCGGCTCTTCAATAAAGAGACTCCCTTGCAAATTCGGCTTGTCTGCTTGTGTGGTCTCTGGGGAACTCCTGGGCACAACAGTCCCACTGGTTATTAACCACAAAGTGCAACACGTGGGTGGCCGTCTTCCCTCCCACTTATCATCTGAAGTGTCATGTTTTGGTTCTTGTCTATGAGTCCTAGAAGGGCAAGAACCCAGCGGCAAATGGAGTTTATTTGGGAAACACTAAGAATAAATGCTAGCTGAAAACAATATATGCCTTCTATCCTAAATTCCTACCTGTGGGGCTCTGGAATAACAGGAACACAATCGAATTTTGTTATACCATAAATAAATTGGCTTTTTACATTTCCAAACAAATTTATAAATAAAAGTGAAAATTTTCAAAGGTTTTCTTATACCTTCTATCTGTGAGCTTCCCTATGAATGTTAAAGTCCGTGACTACACTGAAGCACGGACAGTGCAGTGAGAGAGGAGCGGGCTTCACTTTAGAACACTGAGGAAAAGAAAACCGGGTGCGAAAGATAAATGAAACAAGACTGACACCCTGTAGACAACCGTGAAAGTTGGGTGACAGGTAGGTGGGAGTCACTCATGCTTTCTGTATTTGTTTGAAGTTAAATTTACTTCCACATTTTAAAAAGACGCCAAAGACATGGACATTTTTTCATTATGTGTATAAAGAAATAAAAAGTCTCCTTAAACTATAAGTCATACCAAGAAAGTCACTGGATCAATCCTGGTGGTCTATTTTGGTTAAAGTGAAAAACATTCTATATTTCTGACAGAATATGTCTTGATCTAAATACAGGAAGGAGCAGTGTAAATAACTCTCAAAATTCTATGTATTTTGTTTAGTCAAATTGTGAACTGGAGTCAGGTTAGAGCCGAGGTGAAATGAAAGGGGGCACAGTCGGGGAGAGGGGGAGTCGGTTCTAGCCTCCTCGGAAACAGTGATGCCACCGGCAAGGACTGAGGAGACAGTGATGGGAGAGGAGAGCCCAGGGCGTTCAGGGAGAGAGCAGGAAGGCCGCCTCTGAGGGAGGACACAAAGGAAACGGGAGAGAAGGAAGGGCCGGAACAAAGCCATCGGAAAGAGAAGAAAACCTTTCAGTCCTTCTCAAAGAGACTTCGCCTGGGCTTCTCGACCCCACAATGTGCTGCTCCCATTTCAGAAACTAAAAACGATCCCGGACTCTCTGATGTCATCCGCCCCTGGGAATGGGCACAGCACCTTGTCAGCTCCTATAAGGAAGACATGGCGGCACTGAGGCAAATCCTTCAGAAGGCGCAGCACCCTTTCATTCTCATGGGGCTCAGATAGAGGGGCTCAAGAAGCTTAGTCATTTAACCTGTATGGAGAAACAGGATCCAGACGCTTTGGAGATTAATTAGAGGGCCCACCCTGAGGTGCACAAAGAAAGGCGAAGTCGTGCCAGGGCCTGAAAACTCATTAGGCGCCTGTCCAGGGCCCCACGTGGGGCTGGGGAGGCTCTCAGCCCATGTGGACTGTGGACCCCTTAGTGGGCTGAGCTGTCGGATCACAAAGGACGCCATAAACTTGTCTCCTCAGAGAAAGGCCCTGAAAAAAGGAGAGAGAGAGAGACAGAGAGAGGAGAGAGAAAGGCCCTGAAGACGAGGAGGAGCCTCCCGCTGGCCCGCAGGCCCCTGATTACCTCCTTGCACAAAGCTTTCTGTCAAAATACAGGAAGGAGACCAGGAAGCTGCCAGGACAGGCTCAGAGCTGACCCACATGCCAAGGGAAGCTTCTCCGGCCATGAGTCGTCCCCCAGCAGGACGGAGCGTGAGCCACCTCACACCACGCTGCCACACATGGAGGGGGGCCATTGGCCGGATCTCCCCTAATGTCCACAAGGTGAGGGTGTTCAGCACCCTCAGGTGAAGGGCTCTAATACAACTTTACCTTAGAAAAGAAAACAGTGTAACCAAAGTATAACAATGTAACCTCTTATAAATCTGAAATTAAAAAAAAAAATCACTCCGCATCTGTTCCCCCAGACACACTATTCCCTGCTTATTTACATAGTTTTATCAAATCAAAACATTTACAAATAGTGTTGAGGAGAAAGTCATGGCATCAGGTCAGTGGGGGCTCTGACAGCATTCTCTGTGGCCCTCAAGAAATCCTTCCCAGGTTCTTCTGTGAGAAGAGAGAAAATGGGTATCTTTTCTTAAGAATGCAGCTTGATTTAATTTTATATGCGTCTACACCTGGGTAACAACCACTCAGAGCAATATATACACAACACCATTTCTGTCACCTCAGCAGTTTCCCCCCTGCCCCCTGCCAGTCAACAACCCCTCAAGAATGACCATTAACCTGACATTTATATTTATAGATTTTTTTTTTTTTTTACTAATTCTTGAACTTCATAAAAATATAAAACTCTGGGGTGGCGCCTGCAGCTCAGTGGGTAGGGCTCTGGCCCCATATACCGAGGGTGGTGGGTTCAAACCCAGCCCTGACAAAACTGCAAGAAAAAGATAGCTGGGTGTCCTTGTCGTGATGGACGCTTGTAGTCCCAGCTACTTGGAAGGCCGATGCAAGAGAATCGCCTAAGCCCAGGAGTTGGAGGTTGCTGTGTGAGCTGTGTGCCACAGCACCCTACTGAGGGTGATAAACTGAGACTCTGTCTCTACCAAAAAAAAAAAAAATAATATATATGTATATATATATATATATATAACTTCATATAAATAAAATTACTCCTACTGGCAATGTATGAGAGTTCCAGTTTGTCCACATCTCACTCTCACTTAGAATTGCCAGTCGTTTTAATTTTAGCCATTCTGCTGGGTGTAGACTGATACTCAGTGTGGTTTCCATCTGTGCCTTCCTGAAGTCTAATGCTGAGTACACACCTGTAGCATCTGCTCTTCTGTTGTGGCTTCTTTCAGTCAATAGTATGTCCGTGGGCCTCACCAGGATTGCAGTAGTATTGTAGGATTGCTTATTCTTTTTATTGCTGTGCAGTATTCCACCATATAAATAGTTGACGGTTTTGACTATGGTGGAACAGTTGGGTTGCTTATAGTTTTGAGCTATTAATATTAACAATAAAGCTCCTGTAAACATTCTTATAAATATGTGGACTCACTTAGGCACTCATTTTTCTTGAGTATATACCCAGGAGTGAAATTGCTAGATCATAAGGTAGGTTTATATTTTTAGTTTTAAAAATTTGTATCTTTGGGGGTGATAAAACCTCACCTATCAGGTACTATGTCCACAAGTGGTCTCCAACATTTTTGGCATCAGGGACTAATGCTATGGATGACAATCTTTCCATGGACGGGTGGTGGTTTGGATGAGTCTGAGAGCAGTTGATTTATTGTGGTCTCCATACATTCACCTCTCTGCTAACAACCATCCATATTTGCAGCCTCTTCCCAGCCCTGTCATCACTTCCTCGGTTCCACTCCAGATCATCAGGCATTAGATTCTCATGATGAGAACAACCTAGATCCCTTGCATGCCCAGTTTTCAGTGGGATCCACGCTCCTATGGGAGTTCTATGCCCCTGAAAATCTGACAGATGGCAGAGCTCAGGTGGTGATGGAAGGTATGGGGAGCAGCTGTAAATTCAGGTAAAGCCCGTGCTCATTTCCTGCTGTGTAGCCTGGTTCTTAACAGACCACAGACCAGTGCCGGTGGGGGGCTGCAGATGTACACTGTTCTGGTGAAGGGCACACTAAAAGCCCAGACTTCAGCATCATATAATTCATCCACATAACAAAAACACTTGTACCCCCTAATATTTTGAAATAATTTATTTAATTATTAAATTAGTAATAATTTATTTAATTTTTTGGTAAACTTTACACTCCCACTGGAAATGTATGAGAGTTCCTGTTTCTCCACATCTTGCCCTCACTTAGTAGTGTCAGTCCTTTTAATTTCAGCCACTCTGCTGGGTGTGAAGTGATATCCTGCATAGTGGCAATGTGCGTTTCCCTGAAGTCTAACACTGCTGGGTACAGGTGTGTGTGCATACAGCTGTCACTCTGGAATCATCTCCCAACCAGAGTGATAATAATGGAAGAAAATTACATGAACTCAAAACACCACACTTTCATTCATGCTACCCTGTCCTGTATTGCCACATTTCGATTTTGTTGGATAAACAGACTAGCTATGGTGGGACACCTATATCTCATCACTTTGGGAGGCTGAGGCAGGAGTTTGAGAGGAGCCTGGTCAACATAGTGAGATGGAGTCTCTATCAAAAATTAAAAATACTTAGGTGGGCATGATGGTGCACACCTGTAGTCACAGCTACTTGGGAGGCTGAAGCAGGAGGATCACCTGAGCCCAGGAGTCCAAGGATACAGCGAACTATGGTCCCTTCACTGCACTCCAGCCTGGGTGACACAGCAAATCCTTGCTAATCAATCAGTCAATACTTGTGAATGAATATGGCTCCTTCATGCTGGTAATTTTAATGGAGAAGCCAGGAATACTTCCCCCTCCCTTCTCCCCTCTCTAGTTCTGGTGGGAACTCAAACAAATAAATCGAAATTGAAGCATTGGAATGAACTCTGCCTCACCAAACTCTCCTCTTCTGAGGACCATTTCACATACACAGACGAGGGGACCTAAAGTCCCATTTGTGTCATGAGACCACCCCCCTCCACTGACTACAACTGGATTGGGTAAGAGGGTGCACCTGACCAGACAGAGGCGATTCATTGGTCAGTTGAGCCTTAAGCGGCTCCACCCTGAGCATGCGCAGTGTGGGTATTAAGGAACTGAGCTGAGTGGGCCCCCAGTGAGGACCAGAGGATGCCCAGGGACAGCAGGGAGCAGGGCGAGAATCCCACCATTGAAAAAGTGTGGCCATGAGAAGTCACTCCCACCGTGCTTGATTTCTGGCCCTCCCTGTGGACACTCACCGGCCTTGGGTTCTGTGAGGTATCTTAAAATTGATTCAAGTGCACTTTCCCATTTTTGGTGCAGTTGGTTCAAGTACATTTTTGTTACTTACCGACAGAAGTCATGGAGAAGGATTCTTGTCGGACCCTTTTTTGGTTGTGGATCAGGAAAAAAGCCTGGACTCCATGTGGCCTGCACTGCTCACTCGAGCAGCTCTCCTGCTGGGCTAACCCTGCAAATGCTAAACATCCACTAAATTCAGCAAAGAATAGAAATAGAATCAAAACTGTAAGCGCTAAAAATAAAAGACCATAGGATCTCCTGCTAAATTTGTGCCTGGGTCACTGTTTCCCTTTTCCTGCTTTCTTCTCTGATCGGGCCACTTCTATCTTCTTCCTGCCTTACCACTCATCTCCTTTTCTTCAGCTTCTTGCCTCTTGAAAACATGCATTTTTCAGAACAAGTATAGTCGTAAAACAAAAGCATTTTGGCATGAAGATGATATTCTCCAAGCCCTGGGGTGCTGTATTTTTGTTTCCTTATTGTGTCCCCGTGAGGCTTTTGAGCACAAAAAACTATTGACTAAAGAAAAACAGTACATGGGATGAGGGTTCATATCCCATGGAGATCAGAAGCAAACCAGGCCCCATGTGAGTCGAGCCTGGTTTCCAGAGATGTATGAATTACAGCTTGCTAGAGACCTCATGACTTGCAAACACAGAAAGGCAGGAGCCACAGAACTCTTTGCTAAATAGAAGAATCTGGTAATTAAAAGTTCAGAAATTGCAGCAAAGTGGCTCACGCCTGTAATCCCAGCACCCTGGAAGTGAAGGCAGGTGGATGGCCTGAGCTCACAGTTGGAGACCAGCCTAAAACTGTGTGCGAACCTCATCTCTAAATATAGCTGGGGTTGTGCGGGGGGTCTATAGTCCCAGCTACTTGGGAGGCTGAAGTGAGGGAATCGCTGGAGCCCCAGAGTTTGAGGTTGCTGTGAGCTATGATGTGACAGCACTCTCCGGAATGCAACAACAAAGTGAGACTCTGTCTCAACAAAAAAAAAGTGCAAAAATGAAAGCAAATAGAATAATAACTGCAAATATCAAGAAAAGTGCCCCTTCAAGCTATTTAACTAGTTACCTAATCTAGCTCTGACCTAGATGTTTAATTAGAAAACATTACAGCTCTGTACTATATGAAGTAATTATTATCTCATGCACTCCCACCAGTGTGACAAATGTAAAAATATAACAATACCAGTTATGAAATTGCTCTGAGAAACAGCCTGAAAAATGAACGAAGAGGCAGCTTCCCAAGAGGTTTGTGATGTGCTCAAAGACAGATGATTAAAAAAAAAATTAAAAAAATAAAAAACCCAAAGGCACAATGAAAATACAGATAACAGACCTAAGTCGCAGGTCTGTTTTCCCACATGGATTGTATTTGCTTCCTTAATTGGTTTTTAACTCCTACATGCACATACCTTTTATATTTAAAACATTTCCTTTTGCAAGATGTTAAAGGAAGAAAGAAAAAAAAAAAGTAGTGGGTATAGACTCACTATGAAAAGGCCTGGAAAGTTCTAGCATCTATGAGAAAAAGGTTTTTAAGGGTTGGACTGAGTGAGCACCCACAAAAGCATGTTGCCTTTGTCTGCCCTGCATTCAGTTATGTTGCAACCTGACCCTATGGTTCCTGCTAGGAAATTCCATCCCATCTTCCTAAGCATTATTTCCTTTTTAAAGGACATGACAAAAGTGAAACAAGAAAAATGCTTTTCTCACGTACTTTCTTTAATCCTTAAACTACTTATCCTTGTGTCCTTCAAATGGCAAAGAGAATTAGTAATTGTAGTGCATGAAAACCCATCAGTTAAAAACGCTTTGTGAAGGAAAGGGGAGGTATTAGCTCCAAGCCAAAGTCCCTTGCCAGATGCCAAACATCAGTGTTACTCTCCTGGGACAGGATGGAGCTAGGTGCTGGGCTAGACAGATTCTAAATTTATAAATGGGTGTTAAGCTTTGCTTGTGTCTTTACAACATTTTCCAAGTAATTTTCAAACTCAGATTTTCACTATTATGCCTCTTAAATAAGGCAACTTAGTGCACGCAGTGAGGGGAACCCGCACAGAGTGATCTGAGAAGCCCTCTGAGGCTTCCCTTGCAGAAGAGGATGTGGTTGCCTGGCATCTTATCTCTGGTTCAGCCCTTGCCTCCTCTCCCCCAGAAATTCTCAGTGTCTGTGTCTCTTGGCTGGGTCAAATACCAAAGGCCATCCATGACTGCTGATAAGAATTTATTGACCATTCCACAACTGAGCCTGACTAGATCTTAGTTTAAGTGCCACTTTCTTTTGACACTCTAGGCTAGCTTGTATGTTATCACGTTGGTGATTGTATTGTTGAGCTTATTTGACTAAGGTCTGTCTTCAGCTTCCCATCCCCCAGCTGTAAACTCCCAGCAGTGTTTACTTTGATCACTTCAGTTTGTATCCTCAATAGCCAGCACATAATCTAACCCTTTCTATGTACTTAATACATATCTACTTAGTGAACGAATCAATGAATTAGTGAAACACATGCTATTTAATGGAATGCAATCCAAAAATGGTGTATAAAGCACCTACTTCATGTAGGCACTGAGTTAAACTCTAGGATATCTAGTAAATACCTATTGCTGTTCTGGCAGTGCCCTGGGCTTTATTCTGGGTCCCCTTCTTTTGTCCTCACTCTGTCTGGGCAAGCACATTCTTCACAATGGCTTTCAATCACCACCTTTGTATGTAAGGATCACAAATATCCACTCTGATCACCAAACCACTTCACTCACTTTATTAACCCAGAACAAGACCAATAGGGAGTATCACAATTTGGGGAACACAATATCTAAAAGTAATTTGATGCACTCCAGTCATGGTCTTGGAGTCTGGCTTGGCAATTTCAAGACCAAGATTTAAAGGGAACCCTCCTACTACTAGTTTGTAGAGATCCTTAAAATCCAGACAAGTGAGTATGCTAATAATACCCCAATTATACTTCCCATTTACATAGTGTCTTGAAGTAAAAAGAATAATGTTAAGTGCTGTCATGTTATCACCATAGTACAAATATGAAAATTTGGGTTCAGAAAAGTTAACTCGGTTCGGTGCCTATAGCTCAGCGGCTAGGGTGCTGGCAACATATACCGGAGCTGGCAGGTTTGAATCTGGCCCGGGCCTGCCAAACAATGACAACTACAACCAAAAAGAAAATAAAATAGCCAGATGTTGTGACAGGTGCCTGTAGTCCCAGCTACTTGGGAGGCTAAGCCAGGAAAATCCCTTGAGCCCAAGAGTTTGAGGTTGCTGTTAGCTGTGATGCCATGGCACTCTACCCAGGGAGACATAGTGAGACTCTGTCTCAAAAAAAAAAAAAAAGAAAGAAAGAAAGAAAGAAAGAAAAAGAAAAGTTAACTGACTTGTCCAAGTTCAAGGGCTAAGATTGATGTGTGTAGCTCTAACTATAACCTGCTCAGCAATGTGGGAGCCAAACTAATTAACTCAAGTCACAAGTCAAACTATCTCCTTTTATTGTTTATTCAGAACAACAGGCCGCCGCATACCAAGGACCTTATCATACCTAGGTGTTACAGCCCACATCCTGACCCACTCCCCTTTGTCCCACTAGCCCCCTGTGCACTCAGCCCACATCCTGACCCCCTCCCCTTTTTGCACTTGCCACTCTACTCTGCACTTGCCCCACTTGTGACCTTTATCCCTTCCTTCTCATTCGCTCACCTGAGACAAAGAAGACTCGTCCCTGAGCCAATCAACCCTGAACACGACCACCCTGTACCTGTCAGTTTAGGACAGACATGGTTTACCTACCAATAAGGGGATGGGGTGGGATGGTCTAATGGGAGGGAAGAGGGAGAGGTATAAAGGGACTTTCTGAATAGTCTGTAAGGGCTGTTTCTACTTTTTCTTAAAGGGCAGCCCAGGCTCTGAGCTTGAATAAAATTCCTCGTGCCTTTGCAGGAATGTTCAGACTCTCAGAGTGGTGCTTGAATTGAGTCTGGGGGTTAACAATTTTTTTTTTCTTTGTGGCCAAGGCTGAGTTTGAATCCACCACCTCTCGTATATGGGGCTGGCACCCTACTCCTTGAGCCACAGGCACCACCCAAAATATACTATATCAGTAATAGTAGCATAATGGGTGGCCGTTACTTTTTCCTTAAGTTTGTTATATTTCCAGAGAGATGCAATAGATAGTATAAAAGTTATAAGCACAGTGTCATACAAAGTGTAATATAAATGCTTCTGTTTCCAGTGCTGATTCTCACATTCAAAATTTCTTATACTCCCTTCAGAAAATTGCTCTCAAAGTCACAGATGATAATCATTCATTCTCCCAACTTTATCGTTATCCCTAATATTTTATTCCAAAATATAACTGTCTTAGCTTAGAATTCTGTATCAAGATACTATCGACTGGGAGGCTCAAACAATAGAAATGCATTTTCTCACAGTTTTCCAAGAATGTGCTGGGCACTTGCAATAAATATGAGGAGGCGCCACATCCTGGTGGCTACAAGTGTGGGGTCTGGAGCCAGACATACCTGGGTCTGGTTTGGACTCCTCTATCCACTAGAGGGGTGGTTTTGAGCAGGCTACTTAACCCCTCTGAGCCTCGGTTTCCTCAATTGCAAAATAGGATTGTGGAAGCCAGACACAAAAGGTCCCATATTACATGATTCCATTTATATGAAATATCCAGAATAAGCAAATCCATAGAGGCAAAAAAGCAAATTAGTGGTTGCCAGGGGTTGAATGAAGAGGGGGAAATGGGGAGTGACTGCTAATTAGTATGGGATTTCTTTTAGGAGTCATGAGAATATTCTGGAATTAGATAGTTGTGATGGTTGCATAACACAATGAATATGCTAAAAAAATCTGAATTGTACACTTTAAAGGGATGAATTTGCTGGTATGTGTATGGTATCTCAATTTCAAAAAAGTATCATAGGGAGGATGAAATGAAAATATTCATGCGAAGTGTTTTACGTAGGTGTCACACCCGTTAGGTAGAGCTCAACAAGTGTTAACTATTTGTAGGGTGAGTGTACAATTTATTGACCAAACCTGGACATTTTTGAGGATAACAGAGACCAGTAGAAATAATTACATTGTCAAGACAAGTATCACGAGGCCTTCCTTGGACTAATCCTGGTGTATGGTCAGCTAGCTAGCAGCATTTGGACCAGCCAAAGGGGTCAGTTTTCACAGCAGCAGTATTGGTTTGCACGTTCGGGATGTGCAATGTTGAGGATCACACACGACTGTAGATTTCCTCTCATAGAAACCAGTGACTGTTGATCCAGTGGCAAGTGAATGAATTACCTTTAGATCATTTAAACCTCTGATTTCACACTTTCACAGGTAAGGCTTATAACAGCCACACAAAAAGACAGGGACAGAGAACTGCTTCATCAGTCTTAACCTCCTCAGCACCTTAAAGGCCAGCCCATCACCTCTCCTCTAGCACTTTTTTCGCTCCATTAATTGCTCTCTTTTTTGAGCCCTTTTTACTTTCCTGTTTGTAATTTTCATCTGCCCAAACTTCGGGCTTAATTTTGATGCACTTGCTTTTCTCCTATATATGCATTTACTCTTTTGTGGCCCTTTCCACTGTCCCTTCAATTCAACATACATTATTGAGAGCACCTGCTCTGTGCCCAGTACTTTCCTAGGCACCAGGGATAGTGAGATGAACAAGACACAGACATAGGCACACATAGGCTGGCAGAGCAGGCAGACACATCAGTGGTTAATCACAGTAGTTTGAGCTAAGTGTCCTTGTGGCGGTACGTATGCAGCGGACATACGTGAGACCACAACTGAAGGGAATCTAGCTCAAAAAGATGGGTAAAGAGATTCCTAACAGAGGAGATGCCTAATCTGAGACATGAAACAAGAGTTGAGGATAGCCAAGTGAAGAAAAGGAAAGGAAAAGGGGGTCAGAGGCAGAAGAGATTAGGAAACCCGGTGTGAACAATGAAACTGCAAGCAGTTTGATATTGATAAAGGAGAAAGTGAGACATAAGGGCTGGAAAAGGGGGCAGGAGTCATAGCAAGGAAGGCTTCTTATAACATGTGAAGCCGTGTGGTGGGACTTGGTGCAGGGTCGGGATAGGAGTAGCTGAGTGATTTTAAGCAGGGAATTAACATAACCAGAGTTGTTTTAGAAACACCAGCCTGGAAGTACGGCATCACTCCCCAAACTGGGGAGTGCATATGTATCGCCTGGACATTGTTAAAATGCAGGTCCAGAGTCTATAGGTGTGGGGAGAGGCCTTGGAATCTGCATTTCTAACAAGCTTCCCCCATAACACTGATATTGTGGACTGTGGATTACACTCTGAGGAACAAGGGTAGAAGGGACAAGTGGCAGAGGTGCCAAGCAGCCAAGTGGGGGCTTCTGTAGCAGTTTAGGTAGAGAGAAGATGGAGCCTGGACTAAGCCAGTGGTAGTCAAAATGGTAAAGGTAGGAAGTGAGATGTTTCCAGAGTAGGTGCAATTGGACTTCAGGAGGTAAGAGAGACAGTCCCAGAGGTCCCTGGTCCTCTCACTGCAGGCTGCTGCCAGGGTAAAGCTTTGGATGCACCATGGCTAAGCTGTGCTTATATTTTGCAGTCTTTTATTCACCTTTATGTAGCACCTGGTTCATCCCTGACATTTCCTTACCACTTGGTGCCCCGAGCGCATGTACACCCAGAGGCTACTCAGGCTGCTGGCCTCACTTACTTCTCACAGACCCCTTATTACTGAATTCTGCCCACACGGCACATCTACGAGAGAGGATGTGCAGAACATTCCCCACCCACGTGCACACACATTGGAGCCCCTCCTGCGACTTTCCCTACCCTCGTGCAAGTCTGAAAAGAAAACCACAGCTCGTTATATCAAAAGCTCTCTGCTGGCATAAAAGTCACAAAACGTCCTTTGACACTTCACCTCTGATGTGCTCACTATTTCCTTTTAAAGTCACCCACCTGGCATTTTCTTTCTGGCCTTTGATGTAAAAACTCAGAGCTTCCTTGTGTATCATTATCACTTTTGCCATTTACCCCAGTCACCCACTCTGGCACTGTTGGGCATCAGTTCCATCCATCACACTATAAGCACACTGTCACTCAGCATCTTTGTGGGGACCACTGTGAACTAGCTCCTTCTGGCTAATTTCTGTCGCTCATTTACTCTTCAAATCCTGAACTCTCCGTAGCCTTTTGAAACCTAAAACCAAACAGAACACTCTAGCGAGAAGACCAGACTCGTGCTAAGTAGAACAGAAAGTCTGGAGATAGTTCTGCATTTTGGTAACTTTGGGTGCAGATTCAGGTTAAGCACGTTTACAGTGATGCTGATTGAAATTCAGCCATGCAGTGAAATCTTGCTCTGCACCTTGAATGACACTGCCTCCTTTCGATAGAGCCCTCTGTTTGTATACATCAATAGGCATGCTCCTTATTTACAGAGAGCTTGGGCTCCTCTGAAGAGAAGCCCTTTTCCTTTCCTATCATCCACAGGCTACATCCAGGAATCTCAGAACTCCTTGGGGATTAAACCCCTGGAAAGGCTCCTTTTTAAAGACTGCTTCACTGTTCATTAAAATTGCAAATTTTCTGACACTGAAAAAAAGGTATGCACCTTACACATTTGCCAATATAGTTGGATGCAACCAGTTTTCTAAGAAATAAACTGAACATAATTTTGAAAGTAAGTTTACACTTGGTAAACTACCTCAGAGGACTGGGAAAAGAAGCTCCTTCAGGGCAGGGCAGGAGAAATTCCTTGACCAAACCGTACCCCTCTTGGGGGTTTAACTCCTGGGGAAAAAGAGCACTGCTAAAACGGTAAGAGGCTAATTAGCAGGTAGCAGCAGTTTGTTCTAAAATGGAGCTCTCTCTGCAGGCAGTCTTGTCTTTTAGCATCTGGTGGAGGGCAAGGTACAGTTAGACACATCAAAGAACAAAGAATAAGGAGGAAGTCAGCTGAGGCCCAGTTCCCCAGAGCCTAGGACTCAGCGATAAACCCTGGGGGGCAGCGCAGTTTAACCGACTCTTTAAGATTTCTTGGTGTTGGAAGAGGAGAAACAGCCTCCATGCCTTCCCCCACCTTAGTTAAAAGTTACTTAACGATCTAACTAGTTATCAGACGATTATATCAGTGAGTCCTCCCCTGTTCCGACATTGCGAAAGCTATCATGGCTCTGGACTAAAGAAGAAAACATCAGATGCACAGCTCGGGAAAGGAACAGTGTTCTTCAGCTAGAGGCCAGAGGGTTGGATGATGTATAACTAAAGATAGTAACTTCCGGGGAGGGTGGAAGAACTCTGTGGAAGTCTCTCAAAGGAAGGTCGGCTCTGAGAATGATCTCCCTGTGTTTCTCAGATTCGGTATCTTGATATTAAGAAAGGACAACTTTGAAAGTGGGGCTAAGCAGAGAGAACAACCCTTAGAGATGCTCGTGGCCATGTGAAATTCACACCAAATTACAACTGGTTTTTATTTTATTTCTGACAACATAAAGCCGTTCAAAATGTTGCCTGTGTGAAAGATGGAAGGCTTAAAGTTGCTCAGGATTAACCTCCAGAAAAATTTCTGGACCACATGACGGGTCTGGAAGATCCTGGGGAATCAAACTGAGCAGCTGCCAGATCAACACCCGCTACACCCACGGCTGTGTTGATACGGACTAAACCATGCTGGGCAGAGAACTCTGGAATCACATAGCCCGTCCACTACCTGACAGATGATACTTTCTGGCAGACACAACTTCAGAGCTTCAAGGGAAAGTGAACGTACTGTTGCCTGAGGCCTCATCGGCCTGGCAATGACTTGAACAGGTTGCATCTGATTCAGTCTTTGCTGGAGTCGCTGGATGGAGTCTAAGACTCACCCTCAGAGTTACCCCTCATACTAAAAAAAAAAAAAAAAAAAAAGGAAACAATCTACACGATTTCTACCCTAACAACAATCTTGCCCCCACTTCTAGGACATTGAAATTATCATGCCTATATTGAACAGACTGTTGAAAAGTGACAGTGTAATAATAGCATTCTTAAGACAGTGCTCCCAAGTCTTGTAGAAATTACTAACTGCTCTGGGTAATTAAAACAATTATAATTGTTTGTTTCCACGTAATGCTTTAGCACTAAATCCATGTGGTATGCATAATGTGCAACCAGATTCTAAGTGGTAGCTGGAATTTTCTTTTAAAGTTGAAATTTATTCTGTATGTGTCTAGCAATATGAGACACACAGGACAAAACAGGGATCGGTGATGTCATGTACTCCAAGCCCCTCATTTTACAGGTGGGAAAGATTCCGATCCAAAGAAGGTAAGAGACTTGCCTAGGGTCTTTCATCAGGCTAATAGAAGACCTGGGATCGGAATCCAAGGTTTCTGGCCTCCGGTAATGGGCGTATTTCTTTATACCAGGCTGTCCTTAAATGTAAACAGAAATATAATATCTAGGCATATAAAGGATAAGAGACAGCTAAAAGTTGTTTTGTTTTTTTTTTGATTCACTCCTTCCTGTCATCTTCACTGTTTCCCCCTAACTTTATTATCTCTTCTCACATTTGGACTGTATTGTCGACTCACTTTTCTCTCCTTCTGCTGATTATTACTTTAATATCTCTAGCTTCCTTTCCTTACTTGCACCAATTCTCTTCGTTCCTAAAATCAGCTTTACTCCATTTAGAAAGAGTGCTATGTCGCTCAGCAGGGCTGTGGGTAGGTGGGAAGCCATGCTGTTCTGACAGGTTGTGAATTTCACAGAAACCCTGTAAAGAAGTTATTAAGGAATAATGCCTTTAAAAATGTCTACTTAATAAGAGGCCACCACAGAATCCAGCGTCTTCGGGCTACTGTGGAGAAGCTGTGTTGACTATCCATAAAATCTTTTTGAATATATTCAGGAAACTATTCCAAACTAAGCGGAATGGGGAGGCACACATGGAGCTTAGGAACGCATAAGAAAGCGTTGTTTCAATGTATAAAATCTACACCAAGATGTTACAATCTGGGTGGTGAGATTATACTTGAATTTTATTTTCTCCATTTACTTACTAGAATTTTCCAACCTATTCATAATGGACTTAGGTTCTATTGTTTATTCAAGCCGGATGTGAAAATTTAAATTAAAAAAAAAAAGGCCAACAACCTGTAAGGGCTTCTAACTGATTAGCTAAATGAGAGGTCACAGAGCTATCACTTGAGCTAATCTCCTTTGAATGAGTCACAGAGGTGCCTCATTCTCCATCCTTTCAACACCCTCATGTTAGCCAGGTGTGCTTTCTTGTCAACATCTGTGGACAACACTAAGGGGCCAGTTCTACCATGAAGCAGAAAGCCTATAAGGGGCCCCCTTTAAGGGCCCCCCTCCACCTTTCAGTAGTCACTTAGAGCCTCTTATTTCACTCCTCCTTTTTTTTTTTTTTTTTTGAGACAGAGCCTCAAGCTGTCCCCCTGGGTAGAGTACTGTGGCATCACAGCTCACAGCAACCTCCAACTCCTGGGCTCAAGCGAGTCTCCTGCCTCCACCTCCCAAGTAGCTGGGACCACAGGCACCCACCACAATGCCTG